>VKOC01017427.1:0-84391 GCA_009364415.1 Spea multiplicata | reverse complement strand
AACACTGCAGCGAGAAACACCGGACAATCTGGAGAACTGTTTTTTCACTAAATATTATTTTTATTATTAGCAATAATTAAGCCCACGGAGTACCATGGGAACTGAAAATGTTTTTCAGACTGTAAAGACCTCGTCGGGAATGCTGCTTATTGCCATAAACATATAGATACTTCCTGATAGAAAAGGGACCGATTGCAAGCTCTTGGGCACTGATAGCATTTGGCCCAGAAGGGAGATTATTGCCTGCGGAGAAACTTGGTATCGTATGAGGAAGCTGATAATCCTGTTTACAAAACCGACCTTTAGACCTAAAAACTCCCCAGGAGCAGCCGTATCGCCTCTGGATCAGCAGCGCATGAGCGTTTAACTATTTAATTCCCTCCCTGAGACTCAGCAAAGGTTTGGCTCTCGTGACCCCAAAACAAGGCAGGGTTTCAGGACGACCCTGGAGGAGCGCAAGTGGGGCAGACAGAGAATCACACCTGGGCCAGGTAACTCATCCCATTGGGGTAAGGGCAAGACTGGAGTGATCCCCGGTGTCATTGGGTGGCTTGTGACGGAAGGGTCTTTATCCTTTCCCAACCGAGGTCCAAAATATAGGAGACCCTGTACAGGTTGGTGGTCTCTATTTTGGGAATGTGATGTCCCTTCAGATCAGATCCTGTCCCCGGCCAAACCAGAATGAGATCTGGGAGAGACACACGCTCAGGAATATCCAACTCCTACTATGCCCAGGCAGCCATGCAATCTTCATCCTGATCCACCTGCCATTAAAACGGTGACCCAGTGACCCCGTTCATTGGTGGCATTCCTTTTAATGTACCTGGAGCTTTAAATGCCATTAAAGGTATTTCCCGTAATCAATGTCATTGTAATAATCCCCAGCAGCCTAATTCTACAATTCCTGATTTATTATTCATACAGGTTCCTTTATTATGGATCCATTTGTTTTTTGTTCCGCCTGATACTTTGTATCCTTCCTGTTGCTCTTCTTGGAATCAAATTGGAATCATTGAGAAAGTCCCCCTAGGGTCAGTTACCTCGGGGTTATTAAAACTGTCGTCGTAGCAGTAGCGTAGTACATCTCCCATCCTGTTAATTAACCCATAAAGGTTAAAGAATCCCCCCCCAACCCCACGTCAAACTCACCGGATAGTGAATACAGGCCATGGTGGCTGTCGCTGGGACGGACGAGGTAAGAGCCGCTCTTATTATGAGGAGAGAGGAGCAGCTGCTCTGCCTCCGACCGACTTACAGATCCCATGTAACTTCTGTAACAAGAAGCCAGGAGTTTCCATATTATTATTAATGAGCAATCAGAGATCAACAGATTAATGCCCCGGGGCAAGGGGGCAAAATGATCCACGGCATAGACTGGCAAGGAGAACAGGACGATGGCTGATATACTTCATCTCTAAAGGGGTCCAGAACATAAAGAACCAAATCAGTCCAGACTACTGGTTGGAGGGATGGTGATCAGACGGCGTGAGCCCCCCCGATGTTACTGATAAACTGGTCTGGGATTTGAAGGGCAGAATGGAGAAGGCTGGGTGGGATTGTCTTTGACCACCAAATGCAGATATACCTCCAAAAGCCCCCTCGCGACCGGATCGCCGCACTCATCATTATACGCCTTATAGAGACACTTGCCAGGCGGACTAGATGGGCCGAGTGGTTCTGCCATCAAGTTCTACGTTTCTATGAGCCAGGACCGGTCTCTCTGTGCCACCCCTGGGGAATTCGGAGATGCCGGTCAATTAAAGTCACTTTTTGGCTATGACTTCAGGTTCTACGGGGAAGTGTGAGTCTTGGACTTCGGCGGAGTGACCGGTGACTCGGGCAGAAGAGACAGATGGCCAGGGACCCAATATACAAAAATCAGGTCTCCACTAACTCCATGGGGGCCAACACCACACACTGTGGGGTAAACTAAAGGGGCATCTGAAGAGACATGAGGGAGACACTCACGGTTCGTCAATGGCCGTGGGAAACACCATAGGTGCTGACGGAGGGTAGAAAGTCACATAGTGTGCGGGAACCAAGCCAACTTCCATATTACCGGTCAACTTCCTGGCCATGATGAAGTCCCCTTCATTACTGATTCTGCAGATTTGTTCCCCCTCTTGGATACTCAGCTCATCCCTGTTCCGGGCATTGAATTTGTACAACGCCACCACAATGTCTGCCTGGGGCCCCGTAGTCTCAGGCAGAACTATAAATTCCGGTGGCTTCGGGGGGCCCGGCGGTGGAGGCCACATCATGTCCCATAGGCAGTGAAAGCAGCTCAGGTGATTCTTCAGGAAGGACTCCATGGTGGGGATAGCCAAGTGTCAGCATCACCGGCCTGAAGCCACCACGCTCATCGCCAGCTGGTGAGTATAGAAAGTGACTGGGATTTTCTTGGCTCGGCGACTTCCTGATCACCGTCAGCTCGCGGGAAGGAGGAGTGTCAGGAATGCAGAGGAACTGGACGCTCGACGTAATCACACACACTTTTTCTGGGAAGACATGAATGTGCAGTCCTGGGCAGACCCAGTTCCTCGCGTAAAGACACCTTCAAGGGTCACCGTTATCTCTTAAAATGTACCAATTTCAAAAACGTTATTTTTCAAATTATTCAAAAATAAGGGAGGCTAATAATTATCATAAATCGCCCACAGAAATGGTTTATCGGGTTGCATAGGGTTAAATGGGGGACCATTTTCAATTTTAGATTTTTTTAAGAGATTTAAGAAAAAGTACCAACCCCTTTGGTACCATAGGTGAGAAAAATGACCCATCCCCCCCTCTATACCTCTATATGTTACAGTGCTGGGGGATATGATGGCGCTATATAAATCATAAATAATAATGAATTTAATAATAATATAATAATGTTTAGTAATATTAAATCCAGCTACAATAAATAATGCGGAACCGGTAACCAAAGTATATTATGGTGATTATATATTTATATTACATAGTTATATATGACACAGTATACTTATTATATTATTATTATAATGGGATAATATATTATGTTATTTATTATTTATATTTTATTTATATTTTATTTATTATTATATATATTATATTTATATATATTATTTATTTTTATATATCATTAATTTATATATTATATATATTATTTATTATTATTATACTATTATTTATTTTATATATGGTATTAATTAACATATTGTTATATATTTATGAATATATTTAGCAATTTATAAAATATACAACAGAATCAGAGACAAAAAAAATCTAATTGCTCTACTGATATTTTCATTAAAATGTAAAATTTACCTCAGTCTGGGCGACGATCATTTTAGTCTCAATCAATCAATTGATCAATTTTTGCCCCCCCCCCCAGTCATTATTTATGCAAATTTACAGTTTTCTTGTTCTGCATTGTGATTTCGTTAAACATTGAGAATGTTTCCTGTAACCATTGTTTGGAACGAGGGTTTAGACCACGTGAAGAAGGGACCTCCGTGTCTTGGAGGCTGGAACTCAATAATGTGACGTCGGGGAAAAGCCATTAAAAGTATCATTTTTTTCCTTCACTCTTGTGATTTCTTTATGATCACTAATTAGGAATCAGTCAGCACCCCCGAGCCGGACGGGACTTTGGAACAAAGAAAATGTCAGCAAAATAACTGTAAACATTGAGAAATAATAGCAATTTTTAGCAGTCATTTGTTAAAGTTAATTTTATTAGATATTAGGATAAAATATGTTTCGGTAATAATTTCTATTTTGTTATTTTTACCCCCGTTTAGTGTCATCCCCACTCTTGTTTGAAGTCATTTTTAACCTATTAACAAGTCCATATCCTTCCCCTTCTTACAGCACCGGGGGTCTCGATGATTGAGTCGCCCTGAGAATGACTACAAAAATCATAGCACCAAAAAAAGAGGCAAACGCACCAAAACCATACCCCATACGATGCACCCCTTTAAACCAAAACTCAGCGTCTGAAGCGGTTTATTCACCGTCCACGCCGCTGATTTATGTGACCGTTCTTTTAGGGGCCATTAATGCCGTCCAGTCCTGCAGATCATCAGACCGTTCTCTACGGTTATAACGAGCAGTGCGCCCCTTATCATAAAGTCATTAACGCAAATTACAAAACATACCCCGAAGGGGCTTTTAATTTCATTCCAGGCACCAAAGGGGGGGGGGCGGTTAATATAACGTGCGGAATGGCCATCATTTCCCGGAAAATGGTCCTAATAGGTCGTTAATGTGCAGCAAACTGAGTATGCGCTCAGAAGTGAGGAGGCCTGCAGGGAATCCGGGGATGTGGACCCCCAGTCCATTGTGGACTCCTCTTATAGGGATGGATTCTTGTTGTAGCCAAAGGAGGATGAGATGACAAAGAGAGGTCCTGGGGAAAGAAAAAAGCAGGGTAACCATAGAGATGTCGGCTTTTAGTTGTTTACATTAACGGAACCAAATTACATTTTAACAGATTTTTATTCACTGACATTTAGGAAAAAATAACAATCTGGAGACTCTCCATAAAAATTCAAAACTCATAAGGGTCATCAAGCCAGAATAGGTAGTAGAAGACCTTGGTCACGTCTCTGGAGGACAAACCGCGTCCAGAAAAACACCCAGCCTGGGACTCACCAAGATGACCCACATAGACTGCATATAGAAGGAGCCCAGGCAGGATTCGGCTGGAGAATAACGACATCATAATTGTTTTAGCTTGATTATTACAAGGCAAGAGTTACCCATTGGCTTCTGGCATCATGAAGGACTCACCTCTGTCACTGGCGTTAATTTGGGGATTCTTCACCTGCGTCCCGGGACATTTTCTGCGTCCTTCTCACTCCCACTTCGAGTTCTCTGACCTGCATGAGAAGAAGAAGTTGGACTTTTCAGCGCCAAGCTCGGTCTCCAAGGGACTTAGAAAATATCGACCTCCCCGCAAAAAGAGCCCAGCTCTCCGGCCACATTGAACCCCAACACCAATTCCAGAGGAGGTTTATGCGGCCGGATGGAAGGAACCTCCTTCTTATACGGAGGATTTGTTGCCCCTCTGGATACCTTGCTCTGTAGGACACCAATAGTTCTTTGGATCTGAGATATAACGGATTCCACGCCGGCTCCATCTAGAGAGGCTTCTTCTGATCTGCAGACAAAACAGATTTACTGAGATCGCGAAGGGGCTAAAATGTGAGGATTCAATGTAACCGGTTAATAAAAAGCATCCATAAAGACGACAAAAACAACCCCAATGACATCACCTGGAATATTCTGCCACGGACATGGATGGATTGTCCGCACTGTAGCTGAATCGCACTGACCTTGGGCCACGTAAATGCCCGGACTGGCCCCGGGATTGGCAGTCTGCACGGGAAACCAATCTGTTATTTAAATCCTATTAAGTTGAAGATACTCTAATATAGATAAACTCTAACCAAAGGTAAGGGACCTTCTCACCATCGCAACATTCTTGCCAGAGACGAAGGTCTACAACGGGCAGGTCCTCACAGTTGCGCATGTCCTGGGGGAAGGTAGCTACCTGGAAGACGTCCTCTTGGACATGTTTGATGTTGTCTCCGTTATCGCACAGGACACGTGCCAGAGAAGACTGCCTAATCTGGACCAGTTGGGCGGGAGTGAACACTCCAGGGCTGCTGTACCAAAATCTGTAGGAGTGAGCAGTCTGTTAGAAGGTCACCAGTCAAGGCATTTAGAGAGACACCAAAGACGCGTTTGTTTGGGTTCCAAGAGGAGAAAACGAAATGCTGGACTTCTATAGCTAGAGGAGGCAACGTATACCTCATCCAGAAGGATGGACATGGCGTAACATATTTGCCGTCACCTACCTGTCTCCATCTCGGATTCTTTTGAACTGAGCCACTAAAAGGCACATCAAGGTGGGTCCAACCCTGGTCCCAGGGATCAAGTCTTCCACCATCAAAGCTGGGAACAGGTCCACATTTTTCGGAGTCCCATATAAACTGCAAGATGGGAAGAAGAAATTAAGAAAGCAACTACTTTTCACACTGGGGGACCTTGGGCTCGGAACTCCTCAATCTGAATAAGCCAATATTAGGTTCTAGGTTCTAGATTTCAGGAAGAGGTTGACCTGCTTTGATGGTCACTGACCTACGGAGCTTCTCTCTGATTTCTTGGTTCTGAATCTCCTCCTTTAAATCTTCAAAGTCCTGGGCGGAGGTCAGATTACAGAAGACCCGGTAGTCGTTGTAAGGTGGGATTCCGTGGTCACGTCCGCGTTGAATGTTTATGGCAGCCAAGTCCAGAGAAACCGAATGAACAGCCGAGAAAAGCTTCTCGGTCAGTTCTGTGTTGAGGAGCTCTGTGGGCACCCTCATTTTCCCAGGAACCCCAAAGAGGCCACGTAGTATGGGATCGATCCCTCCCTCCTGGAGGAGTCTATGAGGACTGAAGAAGGCCTTGTGCAGGGGAAGATGTCCTTCTCCAATGGGTTGGAAAGATTGGTTCAGACGATAGAAGATGGGGTTGATTAAAGTGTGTCCAAATCGAAACACGGCCGTGGCAAAGGCGTTGAAGATGCCACCATTGAGGTTGGGGTTATAGCCGTCATAATCTCCCAGCACCTTCATTCCGGCTTCTCCAAGAATCTTGGGGAGCCAGTGAGAATAGGTGATGTGCTGCATTTGGGCCCCCACCAGTTTCCGGGCCTCGTGGTAGATTTTGTTTCCGTCCCAGTGGGGATTGAGCTTCAGAAGCCGGTCCGCGAGGCGGTTGTGTTCACGGAACCACAGCGTGTGCATCGACGTGAGCCCCAGTTGCTCGTTAGCCCGGTGATCTCCGGCTAGGAAACACGGCACGGGGCTCTCGTTCTTACCTCGCATGCACTCGGTGGGTGGACCGCTGGCAAAAGGCAACAGATGCTTTCCTGAGCTGGAAACCAAACGGCCAACTCTCAGCATCCCGCCCTGGCCTCCGAGGTCCCTCAATTCTCCGGCTTCTTGCTCCGAGCTGCCGTAAACGTTGGAGGCATCCAGGTAAGAAGTGAGCATATTCACCTGCTCGCGAGAATAGAGCGAGTCCATGAGAAGCGAGGTGACCCCACTGCTGCACCCCGGACTGGACCGGGCAAAGAACATACAGCGTCCGCTGCTCGCGCGGGGATCATTCTCTGGGATCATAATGGAAAAGCAGGGAGGGTCATTAGAACACACCTGACTGCAAGGAGCTCCATCTGTGAATCTGGACATTCCGATGGCTGGCACCGTCTGGTCTAAGTCATGGTCCAGGAACTGGCCCCATTGCATGAGCATGTGGGTGAACTGGCCGTCTGGGGTTATCGTTTCTGTACCTATCATGGAAGTGGAAACCAAGCGGGGGAGGGGTAGAGGCAGCAGTCCAGGGTCTTCGGTCACTCCCAGACCCCTAGGGAGGTTTAAACCATTCTGGTAAGCTGGCCTAAGTAGGCGGGTGAAGGCGGTGTGCGAGGCACCCCACGTAGGATGCTGAAGGTTGTTGCAAGAGCCGTCGTGGGTCCGGTAACGCCGGTGGAAGCAGATGTCAGAGCAGTTGGGGGTCTGCCGGTGGGCTGAGCAGCCGGAGGCATTGGCGATCATGCTGATGTAACGAGGGGAGATCAGGTCGCTGTAACGGTAACCTGTGCCAAGAATTAACAGGATACGGCAGGTTATTTTATCCATTCATCGACACCTTTAAACACATCCTTCATAATGTTCTTTTTCTGCTGCTATGGCAACACAGAGGCCTAGCCTATCTGCGTCACAAGACGGCAAATTAACATTTAGCTGATTCTACATTTAACATTGTAACATTTCATTCTGATGGCCCCCAGTTTATCGGAGCTGGGGGGGGGGAGCAATGCATGGGAGGAAGTCACGACCCCCTTCAGGTGACGCACTCGGGCTGTCGAGACCCTCGGACGCTCCGTTCTGCACGTGTTCTTCAATAAGCCCCAGGGTCCGTTCCAGGATTTCGGCTGCTCTGGCCACACTGATCACCTGAGGGTCCCGGGGGTAACGCGCCAGAGCCAGGAGGTCACTGGGTGTCTTGGGGAGCCTGTAAAAAAAACAAAAGAATGCAAGCCTTGGGGTTCATTATAATAATGGCTGCCAGAGGGGAGGATACGACCCCTGTGCGTATATATACGTCGGGAGACCTTATCGGTGGAAACCCCAGATGAGGGCAGGTGTAGGGGATAGATAACTTATCTGACCACTCGGGGCGCTGTGAGGTGGGGGACACCACCTGATGAGTGAGCGTGTAGAGGAGAGAGCTGAGGGTGAGTGCGCACTTACGTGCTGAACAGCTTCTTCTGAGTGAGCTCAATGCTGTTGTTCACGCCTTGAATAGCCTCTCGCAATGACGTCTCCACAAAAGCATCTCCAACATGCGCAGCATCTGCGGGGACAGAGCGGGGGGTTGGTGATTGGTACGCAGCGCCCGTTTCCCGGACCCTCAAAGTCCCCGTTTGGAAGACCCTACCGTGCGGCCGGACGTAGAGCTGTGCGGCTACCGAGCTGACGCCAAGCGAGCTGACCGCGCGGCACTCGTACCGCCCGGCGTCCCTCGCCTCCACCTTAGACACCTGAAGCCATCCAGACGCCAAAACCTTGTGTCGTCCGTCAGCGGGGAGCTCCCTACCTAATGACCCCAGAGGGCTGCAATTAGGAGGAGACTCGCAGGAATGGCTGCTTTTCCTCCCAACCACCCGACATCGCTAAATGAATTTGGCCGTTTTAAGCTTTTATTGTTCTTTGCTGCTGCTGCTGGGAGGTCATCCCATCTACTACTACTCCCTTATATGAGAATACAGAGGTTCAAAGGATCAAGAGCCATCCAGATGTTCATCCTAAGCACAGAAATGCAAAACAGGGATCCCCACGACCCGAAAAAGCCATGCTGACCCTAAAATTGCCCCCCCCCCCTCTTCCAACTCCCCCCTCTTCCAAGGAACCCGGCCCGCGGCTACGCCAGACCTGCTTTGGTCCAAGAGATCGCAGGAGTCGGGGATCCTTCTGCGGAGCACGGGAACTCAGCGTCGCGGCTCTCGGCCACTGTCTGGTCACTGGGAACGGCCGTGAATCTCGGGGTATCTGGAGTGGAGAAGGTCGTCATTCACCGGATAAATCGCCGGCCGCGTCTCCCCCCCCCCATATACCCTGCACGATGATCAGCGCCGAAGCCTGCAGAGACCCCTCGCTGTTGCTGGCGTGGCAGCGGTACGGCCCCCGCTCGGAGAAGGTGACATTCTGGATATAAAGACCCCCGGAGCTGGTGATGGTGAAACGTTCATTATTAGTGAGCGGCTCGCCGGCGTCTGAGGTCCACGTGACGGTCGGCTGAGGGTCTCCGGATACCCCGCACTCCAGGGTAACGCTGCCCCCCAGCAGAACCTCCGTGTTCTGGGGCTGGATGATAAAGACGGGTTTCGCTGCGAACAGAAATGGGCGAAATCATACTTTTTCCTCCCCATAAAAACCAAGGTAAAACGGCCTAAAAATGACATTTTGCCAACGCGTTTCGGCCCTTCAGCTGACATGGCGTCAGATCACGAGGGGCCGGCCGGGGTCTTCGGCCCCGAACCCGACACTCACCCCGGCTGCCCGTGTACCGTAGGACGGCCTCCTGCGTTCGCACCTCGCCGGCGGCATTTTTGGCTGCGCACTGGTAAACCCCCTTATCGGACTCCCTGGTGTCCTGAATCATCAGCGTCCCGTCCTGAAGAAGGTTTAGGCGGCCATCAAAACGCGTGTCAAGCTCATTGCTGCAAGGAGAGGTTTACGGAGAGATACTAATTAGTACGGGAGGGTGGTAGACCAGTGGAGCAGCCTCCCAGCAGAGGTGGTAGAGGGTATTACAGTGAGGGCATTAAACATGCATGGGGTAGACATCCGGCTCCTGAATCTAAGACGAGACCAACGACTGATTAAGGTTTGAATCTTTACAGCAGGAGAAATGGGTGACTAGACGGGGGCCGCCGGGGGCCGCTCTGCCGGCGGGTTCTGCGACTCACCTGTTGTGTAACCAAGTGATGTGAGGCTTGGGGTTACCCTCCGCCCGGCAGGTGAGGTAAACCGTGTTCCCCAACGCAATGTCGGCGTCTCGCGGTTCGGACACAAAGCGGGGGATCTCTGCCAAATCAAACCCGCGCGTTACCTGCTTTATTCCGGAGCCAGAGGCGGGCCCTTGGGAACCACATGTGCCCTCCCTCCCCCCACCCGTTGTCTTCTGCCCCTCGGGGGTAACTCGCTTTCCATGGAATTGCGCGGTTGGGGCATTTCATGTGGTTTTATAGCGGGGTAGAAGGCTCTCACCGCATGTGAAGGCGTCGGGGGGCAGGGAGGTCACGGATTTGCCCCTCAGGGGGGCAGGAAGTTCACAGGTGGCTGCGGCCTGAGCGCTGCTCCTTTCCGTGTAACTCCGCAAGAGATCCGCCAGCCACGTCAGCTCGCAGTCGCAATGCAGCGGGTTCGAGTCCAGGCGCCTGGAATAAAAATGGCGCTTTCTAGTATCAAAAAAACCCAAAAAGCTATTTCCCCCAAAAATACAGTCTTTCACTCACAGGCGGGTGAGGGAGGGGAGGCGCGAGAACGTCTCGGGATGGATCCGGGAGATTCGGTTATTGTGGAGAAACCTGGAGAGAGACACTCGGTGATCTACACGGCACGGCAGGGGTTAATGACAATAAAGCGAGGGCCGGATAACTAAATAGGGGCGAAAGAACAAGAGGGCCGTCCTGTACACGGCGGTTAAAGTGTAGCAATCGCCATAGCAACAGCCTTGCCCCCTCTTGCTCCGCTTTTATCACCGTGCAGCAGGAGCGGACGCCCCGGTTAGTAGATCGGGGCTCATACAGTCTCTCCAGTTGCGGCAGATCCCCGAACGTCTCCGATCCCAGAGTCTCCACGTCATTGAAGTGCAGATATCTGAGGCGAGGAAGTGAGAAAAGGGTTAAAAATTATCAGACGAGTGAAAAAAACACATAAAAGGCTAAAAAAATGTATTTAACAGAAATTATTTTCTCTTTTCTCCCCTTCTCTCTCCTATTACTTCATTCATTTTTCTCCCCCCTTTCTCTCTCTCACTCTCTCTCTCCCCTTTCTCTCTTTCTCCCATCCCCTCTTTCTTTTCTCCCCATCTCTCTCTCTCTCCCTTTCATACCCTCTCTTATCCTCCCTCGTCTCTCTCCCATCCTCTCTCTTTCTTCTCCCCCATGTCTCCCCGTCTCTCTCTCTCTCTCTATTCCGTCCCATCTCTCTTTTCTCCCTGTGTCTCTCTCTCCCATCCTCTCTCTTATCTCCCATTCTCTCTCTCCCCCTCTCTCTTCTCTCCCATTCTCTTTTTCTTCCCCCCGTCTCTGTCTCTCTCTCCCATCCTCTCTCTTCTCTCCTCCAATGTATCGAGGAGGCCCACGGTGGTCCTAAGGAAGCGTCCCCTCCCGGACCCCCAACTCACAGCTGCTCCAGCGAGTGCAGCCCCCGGAAAGCGCCCGTCTCTACCCTCCGGATGTTGTTCTTATAAAGGTAACTGCGAGAGGAGGAGAGAGTCCGTGTCACGACCTACAACTCGCCGCTTAGTGAATAACCGCCAGGGGCAGGAGGATACTCACAGGTGCTTGAGACGGTCCAGGCCGTGAAACGCGTCGTGGTTAATACCCCGGATGTGGTTGTTGTTCAGAAGCCTGTTGGGGAAAAGGGGTATTTTTGTTTATGAGTCCAGGAGTAGGCGTGGCTGCACAGCCGCATATTTAAATGATCATTTGCATACGGGGCACACTCTCTGATTAATAGTGATAATATGAATGAATATTAATGCCGGGCGGGCGAAGTCTTCACTTACAGCGTCTCCAGATTCTTCAGCCTCAGGAGCCGCTCGGAGTTTATCTCTCGGATGCGATTAAAGCGCAAATCCCTGGGGAGGAAAAATGGAGATCTGGCGTAAATCTTATCGAGGGGGAGGGGGTAAATTTCAGGGTTAATTAACCCTTTACATACAAAAGAAAAACAGTACCCCCTCTCCAATATAGCAGGCGGGGGGGGCACTGTTACCCCCAGCTTCTCGTTTCACCCCATGAAGAAGTCGCACAAATTCCGCCCCTTTATAGAAAAAAACTGGGGTAGTAAAAAGTCATGTTTTTTTAATTCATTGCAGGATGTGATGATGTCATCCGGCCGAGCGCCCAAACAATGATTTTATTTATGTTTATTTGATGCCAAAGCCAGTCCAAGAGAGAGTCCGGCGGCCCCCAGGGGCCCCTCCAGCTGGGGTTAGTCATGTCGTCTGCGAGGCATTTGGTGTGGGATACGGGGCAGTAACGCAGGGCTCTGAACCTGGAATTCTGACACCGGAAGGCACGAAAGGAGCGTCCATGCACGGCCCCTGAACAGGCATTTCCTTATATATCCTTCAGACAGTCCGGGAAACGGTAATGACGTGACTCGACATGTATAGTTACATCAGTGACCGGCCCCTGTACAATGTATAGATAAATCAGTGCCCGGCCCCTGTATAATGATAGACTAAATCACGAAGCCGGCCCCTGAATTAATGTATTAGACACTATATCAGTGACCGGCCCCGTAGTATAATGTATTAAAGATAAATCAGTGCCCGCCCCTGTATAATGTTATAGATAATCCAGAGACCGGACCCCTGTTATAATGCTATAGATAAATCATGCCCGGCCCCCTGTATAATGTATAGCATCAAATCCAGCTGGACCGGCCCCCTGTATACTGTATAGATGAAATCACGCAGGACCGGCCCCGTATAATGTATAGATAAAATCAGTGCCCGGCCCCCTGGTATAATTATATGATAAATCAGTGACCGGCCCCCTGTATAATGTTTTTTTTCTATAAGATAAATCAGCGAGCCGCCCCTGTATAACTGCTATAGCATATACAGACCGGCCCCCTGTATAATGTATAGATAAATCATGCCCGCCCCTGTATAATAGTATAGATAAATTCCAGTGCCCGGCCCCTGTATTAATGTATAGATAAATCATGCCCAGGCTCCTGTATCAATGTATAGAAAATCAGTGCCCGCCCCCCCTGTATAATGTATAGATAAATCAGTGCCCGGCCCCTGTTATAATGTATAGATTAAATCAGTGACCGCGCCCCCTGCTATAATGTATAGATAAATCAGTGACCGGCCCCCTGTAGTAATGTATAGATAAATCAGCAACCGGCCCCCTGTATAATGTATAGTTGAATGTTAGAGATGGTAATTATTGCTGCCGTCAGATTTTCTGTTCATGAAAAGTTAAAAAAAATCTAGAAAAACAGTTGATTTCCGTCGGATGAATTTTAATGAAGCGGGGTATTAACCCTTCCAGTCCCAGGTACTTGGCCCACCTTCTAGAGCCCCCCCCCCACCGAATCTCATCCCCCGACTAGAAACTGAGTTCCGTTTTCTCTCCATTTACTGTAAAAAGCTCTAAAAGCGTTTGCCGGATGCTTTTCAAGCTGCGGACGGCTTCAGTTTCCGTGACCCCTTCTGCCGCCTGCACCGCGGCACATTGCGCAGCAATTAGCAAAACCCCCGGGGGGGGGGGGAGCTGGCAGGAGAAAGGGGTCTGGGAAGCGGAGCACGTCTGGGAGAGATAAGGGCGCAAGAACCCAAAAAATAAACAATGAGAACATTAAAAAAAAGTGATAAAAAGAGAACAAATTAAACAAAATACAAGCAGGGCCGACGCTGAAAATACAAGCAGGACCGACGCTGAAAATACAAGCAGGACCGACGCTGAAAATACAAGCAGGACCGACGCTGCATGCGATGAACGGGGGGGGGCAAATCAAGCTTTCTTTACGTTGTGGATGCAGATAAGGGCAGCCGGACCCCCGATCTGCCCAGGGCGCTGGAGAACCTAGAACCAGCCCAGGGACAAAGTAACGAATTCCTGCTCACTGGGTAACGAATTCGTAGTTTGTGTTTTGGGGTCCCCAGCATTTTAGGGGGTCTCTAGCGGCACTTCAGTGGTTTGTAAGCTTCGACTCCCCGCATAACTTCACTCTGGATCTTTCCCTAGAAAAACACAGAATTTCTCTGGAATCCCCCGAATCTTTCCTCCGGTTACACGCCATCACTCATGTTCGGAGCGGCCGGCGTGTAAAGGAGATACGACGGACACGTTGGGACCAGACGTTCCCAGACTCCGCGCGTCACCGGCTCCAGCGCCATTTGGCTCCTTCGCAGAAACGCAGGGAAAATACTTTCGTGTGATCTGGATTTCCAGCCACCGGGGGCCAAAATGTTAGTTTGATGAGATCATCGGGCCTTGGAACGTTGCTGTTTAGCGTTTTAATGGGCGAGAAGCAGATCCCCGGGAAGCTCCGGACAGAAGGATATACAAGTGACGCGATGCGGCAGAAGACATCACTTCCTCGAAGGCCGAAGACGATCCTCGCTCCGGGATCCTTCCAAACCAGATAAGAATTTAAGATAAAAAGATATAGGAGAAGAGCTCTGGTGACCTCATCGATGATGATGATGAGATCGATAGAAGTGACCATTAATGATCTCCAGGCCGATTATCGATGACCGACGGCACCAGTAAGATCTCAGAAGGTTCCTGTCCAGCCTGGGCTTGGTTTGGCATTAAGGTTCTGAGAGCCGGAACGTTCCGTCCGCTTTGTTGCACGCGTCTAGGCTCTTTTAGACTATAAACCCATTGAGGATACATTGTTTCCCCGACTCCCGTTATAACGACAGCTACATGGACATCACCGAGACCTTCAACCCTGCAGGACGTGATGGATGAGACGAGTAGAACGTTGATACTATTTTGAAAGGAGGATCTCTTTCCATGCAATGTTCTTTCTTTGGTTACATTTATAAATAACGATAAATTATTATAATCCCAAAATAAATAATACATTTTTGATTTAGAAATAAACAACAGAGGGCTTCATTAACTTTTGGCTAAACTTCATAGGCATGCAGACGCGCTCCTTAACACCACGCATGGTCAGAACACGTGGACCCTACAGCCCCAGGATACCGTAATCTCCCAGTATTTGTTGCCGACCGTCTCGGACTTACAGTATGCTGGTCTGTGCCGGGGATGCCGGGATGGTCTCCAGCATCAGATGCATGCACCTCACAGTGGTCCCGAAGCACAAGCAGCGCGGGGGACAGCCGGCCGCCCGATCCGACGCCAGGAGAACGAGGGGCAGACCCAGCAGCAGCGCAGCTCCCAACGTCATGACTCCAAGCGGGTGTCTGTGCGAGCAGGGAGCAGATAGAGCCTCCAAAAGCTCTCCAGCTCTGTAGGAGGGTCCCAGAAACATGTGTTTCTTATTAATATCCATCTTTCACACCCCTCTGCCCAAACACAAACTCCCACCCCCCCTCCCCGCATGTTTCACCAAATGCTTAACACTCCGCTCCTCTCCAAATCTTTCTAATTGGAGCGAAGTCAAACCCGTCACGGCCGCCCCTCGCTCCGAGCCCTACCGCTCCGTAGGAGAAACGGAACGCACCTGATGAGGAATCTGCTCGGCACGAGACGCTCCGGGATCAGTCCGAAGCTTGAAGGACCATTCGCGGACCAAGCGGCAGATTACCCAACAGGAGAAACCCGAAGGCCGCACACAACGAGGACTTTGTATGAAACACTTTAATTACGGAATATAACAATAAACAGACAAAAACACCTTAATTCCCTTAAAGATTTTCTTATCAGGAGGAGAAGATCGCATCCCACTTGGATCCCTCTTTGACCAACATCTCGTAAAACGTCTTTCAAGTTTTATGGCACCGGCTTTCCCCAGACTCGACATCTTCAGGTCTCTTCGGGATCTTGGATTTGGTCTTAGAAAACAAAACTGGCCATCGGACAACTGCTGTTTTTTTTTCCAATTATTCGACTCAAACTGTAGAGCTAGCGTTGCCGGCGTTCGGCGCAAAGGATCGGGGCGATGGTCGTCAAAAAGCAAGTTGGGGGAAAAAAAAACTACATGAAACTGAAAATCGACAGAGAAAAAAAGTATAAATAACAGAATAATGACATTGTCTCGGCTTTCGTTACATGGTTAAATCCACAAATCAAACTAGGCTTAGAGCCACGGTCCCCAAATGATAAATGTAGAGATTAGTAAACTATTATCCTCGAGCCCTTACTGAGAAGCCATCACTGCAAAGGGGTCTCTAGACCCCACAAGCACCGAGGCCTAATATGTGGCAGGAAAAGAAGGAGAGATCCCCAAAAACATAATAGTCTCTTTAGAAGGTAAATATAAAAAGTTTGTGGCCAACTAGCGAGGCTGAGAACGGCCCCCCCACTACTGTTACAGCCAAGACTTGCAGGGCATTGAGCCGACGACCCGACACACAGGAATCTACTCGATATACGTTTCATTCCTAAAATCCTCAACGGACGGACAGACAGCCGCCGAAATCCGCCGTCCCGTAACATTTCAGTTTAATAATAATTATTATTATTTCTCCGTCCGTTAAAGCCTCAACCTTGGTTTATGCCTCGCTCTGGTAATTAAGGCCAACAGACGCGTCGCGGCAACATCTGACCCAAAAATCATCATCATCATCATCACCATCACAGGTATCTCAATCCCGAGCTCATGGGGAAACCTAACCAGAAAGTGAAGGCCCGGCCGCCGCGGTTCCCGGTGAAAGATGTGTTGGGAGCCAGATGGAAGAAGCACCAAAAAGTCCTTCCTACCCCCAAGAAACTATAACTCAGAGCAATGAATCCAGGACAATAAGAAAAGGTCCCAGAGCTGGGAGGAGGTCATCCATGCGATAGCCGGACCCCAAAGCCATGGCCGCCCACCCTAAACCACGTGGAAAGCAGGACAGGGTGTGCAGATAGGAGAGGGAGGCTTGGCCCGCGGTCACTTCTCTCGGTAGTAGAGCAGGTAGCACTTCAGAGGGTCGGGTAACGGAAGACTCAGGATCTTCTCCCGCAGGTGGTTGGCCGGCAGCTCGGCTTTGGCTTTGCTCGCCGCTCTTTCATCGTCTTCCTCTTTGTGGGCCTCGTCTTCTAAGTTGTTGTTGTCGTCGAACATGTTCGGGGACAGCCTCGCCAGCACCTCCTTGTCAAGGAAGACGACGGTCTCCATGCGGCGCCCGTGCAGCCGTCGGCGTTTGTATCGCAGCGGCTTCCTCAGGACGCCGCCGGAGCCTCGGCAGCCGGGCTCTTGGCTCATCACCTTCTTGATGCGGCCTCTGATGGCGATGCGCGCCAAATCCTGCAGCGTCCGCGCGTTCGGAAGGGCTACGTGGGGCAAAATAAAAGAAAGCGTGAGGTCGGAGACCAGATTAAGGCTAGCCAGGAGCCATATGTCTATCCCTATGCATGTTTACCGTATTACCCTCTACCACTTCTGCTGGGAGGCTGTACCACTGATCTACCACCCTCGCTGTAAACTAAGTATACCGCCTGTGTATTCCTAGTCAAACAAACCGAAATGTTTCCTCCGTGTGTGAATATGGAATCTATACGTCCCCGAGAGCCGTTCCCACCAGGCCACAGGAGACAGAACGCTTCACTCACGCAGGTGGAGGCTCCTGGACTTAACGAGATCCCCTTTGCCGGGTTGGACGAGAGGAGCGAAGGACACGGCGAGGATCTTCTTTGTCTCCCAGGTGCTGGGGCCGGTGCGGGTTATCTTGGTGAGCTGCGTGGACAGAGACAAGCAGTGAATATACAGACCCCCCCCGTCCACAAACGGCCCCGGCTCGCATTATTTATCCGGAGAGGGTCTGGGGTATTTTTTTTTTAGAATGACGGAATATTTTTGTACCGGAAGTCACGGCGTCAACCAATCAGCAGGGACGGAATGTTCTTTAGCATTCATTACCTTCTCCTCCAGCGGCATCACGAGGATCCCCCCGACTTTCAGAAGGTTCTTCATGTATTCCTCGTGTTCCTTCTGCACCCCCGCTCCGCAATAGACGCGGTCATACGCCGAGGACCCCGGGGAAATGTCTAAACAGTTTCCGCCAACGAAACAGGGCTCACAAAACTCAAACCTGCGGGACGCCGAGGCGGAGGGGCAGAGAATTAGAAACCCAGAAACCCGCCGGCTGCCTAACCCATGCATGTTTAATCCCCTCACTGTATTACCCTCTACCACCCCTGCTGGGAGGCTGTTCCACTTATCTACCTCTGGCCTCTTCTACATAATTACAGAGACCACCAGGCATTCACAAAATTCCAGAAACATATTTGTATTTAAAGGGGGGATCTAAATACAGGCCATGCCCCGGAGGGGTCCAGCCAAATGCCCCATCATCCCACCTCTGGGCGTCGGGTCCAGGATCTCACCGGTCAAAGCTGTCATTGGTGCGGACGAACAGGTCCAGCTTGTGCTTGGCGTACTCTATGACGTCCGCGTGGAGCTCCACACCGTGGTTAATGCCGAACGGTCCTGTTCATAAAAAGGTAAATGCATTTAAAGAGACGTCTCGGCCGCCCATAGCTCAGTTATACGCATGGAGCGACAGGAGACCTTCTTCCAGATTCAGAGCGCACGCCGCGTTACTGGCCCCGCACAGGGCGCCTCTCGTGGGGCATTAAGCAGGTAGAGGGGCACTTTGTGCGCTGCACTCACCCAGGATCAGCCCCACCATGGTACTGAGGTAGCCGGTTCCGCTGCCCAGGTTGAGGAAGGAGAGTCCTGGCTGTAGCTCCAAAGCCTCCATGACCTCGGAGTAGATGCAGGGGGCAGACAGGTGGAGGTTTCCGTGTTTCCAGGCCAGGTCTTTGTATGCGTTCTTCTTAAACTCCTCCAGGTAGTAGTGCGCGCGGTCGATGGCGCGGAAGGCCTGCTCCACGGCGTGCGTTCGGATGTACTGCGCCTCCTTCAGGTTGTCTATCAGCTCGTCGTTGTCCTCCCCGGCGCTCACTGCTCCCCCCATCACGGCGACGCGTCCGGTCCACCTGCAGAAACATCCAGGACAATACGTTATTTACCCGGGGCCCGGGATGTCATTGTACTGGGGGCACTGGGAGTCTGGGCAGGCACGGTACTGGGGGCACTGGGAGTCTGGGCAGGCACGGTTACTGGCGGGGGCCACTGGGAGTCTGGGCAGGCACGTACTGGGACACTCGGAGTCTTGGGCAGGCACGTACTGGGGAACTGGGAGTCTGCGGCAGGCACGGTACTGGGGAACTGAGGAGTCTGGCAGGCACGGTACTGGGGCATGGAGTCTGGCCAGGCACGGTACTGGGCACTGGGAGTCTGGCAGGCATGGTACTGGGGGTACTGGGGGTACTGGGCAAGCACGGTACTGGGTGCACTGGGAGTCTGGGCAGGCAGGGGGGCACCGGGAGTCTGGGCAGGCCTGGTATAACCCCAACACCTACCCTTACCTCCCGGCGCAGGCCCTGATATATTCCCCAATCCCCGGCATTACCTCCCGGTGCAGGCTCTGCTATAACCCCCGATACTTCGTATTTCACCTCCCGGTAGAGGCCCCGGTACACCCCGGTTCTTAGTTATGTGGCTCCGCCCCCAGTATTCGTTGTAAACATTACACCAGCTGACAGCGAGGTATACCATAGGCGTGGTCTGACCTTAGCCCCGCCCTCCTCCCGCGCTATAAAACCCGGTAGCGCTAGTAGCAGGGCTTTGACAACATGGCCGCGCCAGCTGGGCTGCAGGCCCCGGTCCGAACGAGGCCTGATAGATCCGGCTGATAGACCCGTATATGCACATATAATGCATGCGATGCATGTATGTAACATGGCAGCAAAATGCATGCAGCGAGCTGATAATCTATGCCATGGACTGAACATATAACAGGGTCATGTGTGTCACAGGAATAGGGAGCATGCCGGTACCATGTATTACAAAATATAGCACAGGAACACGTGACATGCTTAGAAACCGGTCAATAGTGTGTTACAGGGAGCAACATACATGTGATATGCGTGTTAACACATTATGGGGTCTAATACATGCAAGCGGCACATATGGTAAAGGTAACAGTCTGAGGAAAATGTTACATGCAAACGGCATGAACGGTAAACTCGCCAGGAAATATGTGGTGCAAAATGTGTAAACCACACGTTAAGGCGTGTGCAACGTGATGAACATACGTGTGACCTGTAGAAAGTGAATAATAATAAGTTTTACTTCTTTATAACGGAGAAAAGGGAACGTCGCGCTAAACATATGTGCACACCGAGCCGGGGGGGGTTCAAGGATTTTTATTCAGGAAATGAGCGAATTTTCCAAAAAGAACAGCCAGCGCCGGCCACGGGTTACTCTAATAATCAAATCTAATTTTATCAAAAAACCTTTTAATTCCGGATCATACAAACATGATAATCGTGAACTGTAATAAACGTAAAAATAAAACGCTCGGTGCCCACAAATATCTGTTCGGGGGGGGGGGGAGGTTATTCAATTTTTACAGCAGATGGGCTCAACGTCACAAAGGAGACTTTATTATCCTTTTAATTATTTTTTTGCGTAAATATCTCTTCATTATTAAAAGTATTTGCTCACAGAGAGATGGCGGGGGATGGTACCCTACTTATATTATATATATATATATATATATCATTTTTATTATCAATATATTTTAGAATTAAAATTTACAGAAAATGCAAAAAAAAAAAAAAAAGATTTAAAAATAAAATAATAGGTTGTCTCTTCATTTGCGTTGAGTTCACAAACGAGTTTAATCCCTTAGAAAAACTTTTCCAGGAGTAAAAACCCGATAAAAGGGTCCCTTTTGTAGCTTTCCATCTGTCGCGTTATTCCGGAGGGCCCTATTAACATAATAACTGAAGCGGCTTAGTGTGAGTGAAAGACGGGGGGCGTCTGCTTTCCCACCCCACCCGCTCCGTATTGTTATCCATCAATCCACTCGCGCAATCAGTTCATTAAAAATAAACCCAGAATCTAGTGGAAAAGGTGCTGAAACATGACATTTTTTATTCAATCCCATTTCCGACTAGTAGTTAAATATCCTCTGTCGTTACGCGCTGTTAGAACATCAGATTTTTAACCTTGTTTCTAAATAGCATAATTGTTCTTCCAAAAAAAAGTATTTTTTACGTTTGTTCTTGTTTGGTTTTTTTTATTAATTCATATTTTTTTTAATTTTATTATTTATTTCTAATTTTTAGTTTTGTTTTTTTTTTATTATTATTACTCGCAATGCCTATTGTACAGTAAGAAGCCCGCACAACTGGTTCTGCCATGGACTGGTGCCCAATTATCCCATGAAAAATAGAGTTTTTAAGCAGTTATAGGGTGTAAAAACCCCGAGGGTGTCGCTTCACACGAGACAAAAATTTAAATTAAAATTTTCAAGCAAAATAATTTAAAAAAAAATATTCAAAATCTGACCACTTAAGGCTTTTAAATTGTAAGAGACTCTTACGGATATGAGGCGGTAAGGCTTGTTTTCAGTATAGTACATAATTGTAAATTAATATTTTTTTTCCAAAGAATTGGAAGAATTATTGTTAAAAAAATGAAACTTTTTGGGTGGGTTGGATTAATTTTTTTGTAATTCCCGATTTGTCCAGCAGGTGTCGCCGCTGTTGTGCCCAGCTCCACAATATCCTTCCCAGCAACGGCCAACCGCATACATCATACCCCGCTGACAGTTTCTTGCCCCAATAGCCCTCCCCGCACTCCCTTGAGTTACCCCCGGTGAGGTCACCACAAGCATATGCAAATTATTGATCATCGTCATGCCGCATTCATTTTTTATTATTATTATTATGATTATTTTTTTCCTTTTCCCCGCTGATGTGAAATTGGAATAGAAAGCGCACCCGTCACTAATGTGAAATCTGGGCTTCTGTACAGAAACATATATGTCATCCTGAAAACACCACATCGGCCTTCCTAGTTTCCATAGTTACTGACATTTTTTTTGACAGAACAAGCATTTTATGTGATGCATTAGATATTCTTCTGGCAGCAGCCCATTGTGATTAATTTATATAATAATTCAGTAGCTTCTGTTGTGTGAAGAATAAACAGTGTTAGGAAACACAGAGGGGAGAGAATGACGATTGGAACGGCCTTCGATTACGTGGGGGTACACAAAATCCTAGATATTTATACAAAAAAATAGGAAATATATTAAAAAAATTCAAAAAATGAATTCAAGAATAATCTGGATTTTCATGTTATTACATTTTAAAACATGTTTTTTTGTAACCCGAGGCAGCCTCCTACCCATCATATCTAATTTTATGACATTTGGCAGAGAAAATTAACTGAAAAATTACAGAAAAAGCATGTAGTAAAAGCTCATTTCAGGCCTCAATGTGTCCAAATTTTATGGTAAAAAATAAATACGTTTTAAGTTTCTCTACTCAAATTCCTGGCTTCATTTCTACTGTTGATTGTTTTATTTGAAAATAATAAAAAAAAATATTTAAAAAAAATAAATAAAACCTTGCTAAGCATAGGTAAATCACCCTTTATTCCACTGTTCCATATTTCCTGTCTATACTCAATGTTTCAACAATCTATATTTTTATTTATTTGTATATTTCCATAAACATTACATTCTCTGGGTTTCATACAAATAAGACATTTTTTAGCAACAACAAAAAATAAAAAATAAATAAATTTAAACAAACAAAAAAAAAAGACAGACATTCACAAGTAGAATTTGAATTTTATTTCTGAAGTGTTGTCAGGTTGGTTTTGTATATTCCCTGAGGCCGGAATCACAGTATCTGAGAGATTAGCACGTAACAGCTAGTCCGCATCAGCCTTCGAAGCAACCTTTTTTTACTTTTTATTTTTTACTTTTTTTTTTTTGTAATTTTAAATATTAACAGGATTTCTTCACGTAAACAATCACGTAACAGACTCACGAACAGGACAAAATAAATATACAATGTTTTCACAAGTTCATTTTACTTAAATAATTATTAAATAAATACAGCATTTTTTTTTAATATACTGTCATCAGTGCCTGAAACATAGTATATATCCCAATTTTGGGGACAGAAAAGCCTATGGTGATTTTGCGTCAAATTTCACCACCGGCATTTCCAGCACCAAAGATTTGCACAAAAAAATGTAAGAAAAAAAAAAAATTAAACCGAAACAAAAAATATTTTTTTTTCCACCTACCCCAATAAAATAAAAAGAAACAAAAATTATCAAAACTCCTCCTTTTATAAAATATTTTAAAAAATTCCCGCTGTTTAAAAGAATAAATAACAAAAATTTATAAAAATAACTAGGTTTCATCAAAACTATCAGCTGTAGATAACATTTTTTTTTCCCAGTGGAATATAATTTATTGTCAAAAAAGGTTATTTTTTTTTTAAATATTTTGTCTTTCCTCCCTATTATCGTGTGTCCAGATAAAATAAGCCAAACATGAATAAATTAACGTAAACATTTAAATAAATAGTAAAAAGATCACATATGCTTTTTATGAATAAATTATAACAGAACTTGTTGAAATTAAATAATTTACGAGATAATTAAACTAATTATGTTAATATGTGGAAGTGCGGCTGTTCTACTGATAAGACTAGTTGTTTTTTTTTTATTCACATTTGTATCAAACTTTATGTACAAGGACGTGTGGGGTTTTTTTTTGACACTTTCCTTTTTTTTTTCTCGATTATTTGCACCGTGACCTAGACGGGTGACATAGATTTGAATTACGAGACATCTTTTATGGAAATGGGAAATGCCACCGATGCCTTCCTGGCGCGAGTTATTAAGCGTTAAAGTCTACCCCCCTTTTGTGTATTAGCCGGATTAACAGCTGCCGTCGGAAATCGGCATTGTACCCCATGCTCCTCCCACTGCCCCACCTCATGCTCCTCCTACTGCCCTCCCATGCTCGCAATAGGGCCACCAGGCGCTAAGGCTTGCAATGGGACCACCAGGCCCCAAAACCTGAACAGGGGCCAGTAGACCCCATGCCATATGCTCCTCCTATTGCCCCACCCATGCTTTCAATAGGGCCACCAGGCTCTAAAGCTCGCAGTGGAACCAGTAGGCCCCAAAGTCCGAAAAGGGGCCACCAGGAAAGCTCCCCAAAGCCTGCGAGAGGCCAGACATAGGTAGCTGGCCGCAAGGGACCACTAGGGGGCCCCGTGACAGTCCAGGAGGCCAGAGGTCGTACATGGGTACTAATCGTACCCCTGATGGCGGGACTGACCGGATGTATAGATTCCGATGGCGGGACTGACCGGATGTATAGATTCTCCAATCAGGAATCCTCCCTAGCGACGAGGGGCAATTAAATTGCTTTGATAAGCCTCTAGCCGCACTAATAGATATCTCTCTCTCTGTACAGTATATAACTCTTTGCACCTAGAACTTTCTAGAGCTCAAGCAGATCTTAAAGTGCACAGTGACCGCGTGTAATATCTGCTCAAAACCCCTCTGTGCTTTACGCGCAAAATCTCATTACAGGCCCAAGGGGCCAGAAGACAGAAAGACTGGAGATGCTACAGGACGGGCAGCACGGGCTACAAAGACATCTCCGTGGGCTCTTAGAACTTCTCAGCCGTTCGCTGGTGCTGAACTACGAAGACCTTGGTGTCCAAACTAACTGAAAATATATTTAATGGGAAAAAAAATAATTCTGTGAAATTCGTTGTTACTTTGAAGATATTTCCTCACCAGCGGTTAAGTACGCGGCTACTAGAGACCCTATGGGGGGCTATCGATGGGGCTCTTGGCGTTACATGTCAGAGGGTTCCCCAGATCTACTGCTCTGCTTCTTAAAATCAATTAAGGGAAAAGCGAATAACTTTATTAATATCTAACAGGTAAACGCACAGGAAGTGGCCGAATCCCACTTTTTTTACCCCTTTTCTGTAGGGTATATGTGTAATATGAAGCAAGTAAGCATTCTACCTGTGCCGCTGCACACAGAGTAACGATACTTCCAGAATACAAAGTTACAGATGCTGGCTACAAATAGCTGACCCTCACACGCGCACGCACACACACGCAGACGCACACACACGCACACGCTCGCCACGACAGCAGTCACCAGCTTGTTCTGGCAGCGAAACGCATCGGTTAATGGAAGCCCCTTAACCGCTACAAGGGACCGAAGAAACATTGTAACGCGTGATGTGACCCGAACATCACCTCCCTCGGAACTACGCCAGGCAGCAAGATAGTTAAGACACAAAAATGGAGAAAAAAAAACCCCAAAACAATAAATTAATGCAGTTGTAACCCCAAAAGCTTATCCCTGAGAACCTTTAACCCTTTGCGCTTCGGCAGAAATTACAGAACTGCTCTTTTAAATGTTTCCTGTGGAAAATAAAAAATAAAGAAGATCTTTTTTTTTTTTCTCGCGTATAATACTTGTCTTTTTTTCTTATTTTTTTTTTTTTCTCCTGTCGTTCTCAAAAAATAAAATAATACAAAATAAAAATCCTGATGGCCCAGAGAGCGTCTCAGTAGAGATAAATCTCTTGTTTTGGCTTCTGGTTGAATTTGGTCCGTGAACAAACCCCAGGGTGTTTGCTTATATAAGCGGCTCCGCTCCAAAGTAAGTTCTGACCCGACTCCTTCCCCGCTCCCATATAATCCATCTTCATATCCAGGTGAATGAAACCTGGTCTTCTTCCAAAAGTCGGGGGCGATACATTTGAGGAAAAAAAGTTTCATTTCTCCTTAATTTTTTCCCCAACGGGTGCGGAATTGAACAAAATCTTCATCCTTTTTTTCATATTATTTTCATTTCATTTAAATTCATTTGGTCCATTTTAAGTTTTTTGTTTTTTTTTTAAATATTTTTATTCAACACACAAACCGATTGGCTCGTTGACCTGAATACTCGAGCGGATGTCGTCCTCCTTTAAGAGTTAAACCTGGATCCCTTTGACGGCCTGCTTGATACTTTCTAACAGAGCTTTGTTCTCGGGGTTGTGGTAGCATTCCTGATTGGTGTACATGTCAGTAAGTTTATTCACATAGGCGTCGAAATTCTGCTCACTGATTGGCTCCTGCAAGAAAAGATAAAAAAAATACGATATAAGACCACCCTCTACTGTCATTGATGTAAAGCATATATACATTTGCCCGATTCTTTTGTATTAAAATTGTATTTAAAATTTTATTTTTTTGAATTAATTAAATCACTAATAAAAGAAAAAAAAACACATGGTTTAATTTGGGGGGGGGGTGTCACAGCTCCTAGAGCAAAGGCAAAAAAGGGTTCTTGGGTTGTGCTGGTCCATCGTCTGGAGGTTCTTCCATAAAATACAGAATATCAACCCAAACGATATATGACAAGATATCTCTGCTTCATTATAGGTGAATTCCTAAAAAAACACGGGGTCAGTAATTAATCCTTGACTTAAGACACCTGTGGTCATGCCTCCGAAGCCAGCTCTGCCATAAGCCGGTAAACATGACGGCAGAAGAGATGCGAGGAACCATCTTCGATATTTTTGCCCCATCGACAGACTGGGTTAGTACCGGAAGATGGGTCATTACTCCATTGGGGTAATCTACCGCCACCCCATGCTGGGTCTGGAGTTACGTACCATGTGTGGAAGGCGGATATTGGTAAGACTTCGGATAAGGGCCTGGCTTAGCCCGGAAAGCTCCACAAACAGGGCCTCGTTCTGCTCTTCAATGACTTTATTCTCTTCTTCCATGTTCTTCAGGTTCTTCTCCATAGATGTGATCTTTAACCAAGAGATGGAAGAAGATTTTACTAAAAACAAGCAACAAAATACCTCTAAAGACTAAAACCCAGCCTAGAAACACATCTAGCATTTACATACGGCCTCATGGGCCATTGTCGATATGACAAGACATGAGTTATGGCGGCCAATAAGACACTTTGGGTTTGTCTGGATGAGCTGAATGTTCATTTTAAGCAAAAACTCATCCCAACTCCTCCTGAAAAGCACCAGCTTGCCCCTGCATGCAAACATGTCTGGTGACCATCTAATAATGGGCCATAAGACTCGGCAACCACTGACCTGAGTGTGGAGGTTCACCATGTCGGCCTCCATCTCTGAGTTGGACTCGTTCAGGTCATTGATCTCCTTGTTCAGCTGCTTAATTTCTTCATCGTTTTCCAAGACTGTAGGAAGTAGACAGTCATCGTTAGTTCATTAGACGACGGTAACCTATGGATTGTGCTTTGAAATTATTTCAATTTTCTATGCCATAATTAGATATCTATTAATAACCTTTGGAGACATACAATGCCACCACTTACCGTCGCTGGTCTTGAATTTTGTGCCTAAAATATCATCTCCTGAGAGTTTCCCTTTCTTCCCAGCATAAGAAGCTCTTGGACAGCCTGACAAACTGGGGAGAAGACAAGACAGCTCTGTCAATATGTCCTACCTGAGTAATTAAGGCAGTTTCCAGTATAACCAGTATAATCAGGGCTGCATGGTGTCCGCCACCCAATCCCATTCCCAATGGTTTGTGCTCCTCCAGATTATAACATTTAGACAACACCGTTCTAGATCAACAAAGTCTGTTCGTACCTCCTGTGGGTGAGGAAGCTTCCGTTGGCGTGACCTGAGCCGTCGCACCCCGGGGT
Organism: Spea multiplicata; assembly: GCA_009364415.1. Taxonomy (NCBI): domain Eukaryota; kingdom Metazoa; phylum Chordata; class Amphibia; order Anura; family Pelobatidae; genus Spea; species Spea multiplicata. Next base: position 56,905 of record VKOC01017427.1, on the reverse strand, counting down.
GGGACAAGTGGGACCCTCGTTCTTCAAGGTTTTCCATGAAAAGGCAGAGCCATTCAGAGCCCCCTCCTTCTGCCGACGGGCCGCCAGCGGGCAGCCTGACGCGCTGCGGTGAGATGCATATTTCCCACTGATGTGTCCAAGCCCGTCACAGCCTGGCACAGGGCACCTGAGTACAGAAAGAGAGGGTTAAAGCAGGAAAAGAGACATTACCGAGCATTAAAATGCGACCTCCACCCCTTCCACTACCCAGCCTCCTCTCTGCTTTGCCACCCCTATTGGTCACCATGTTGTCAAATGACCCAATAGAAGCAGAACAATGGTTTGAAGAAAGGAATGAGTTGCATCTTTTCCCCCTTTTCCCCCTTTTCCTGTATTTTTCTGATGCTCCATAGCTTTATTATGTTTTTTTTTTAAATATAATTTTACATAACCCCCCCTCCCTAAAAACGCTAATTCTCATTGTAATTTCCTTCAAACTGTGTGTTGTTTGGATGCTGGATGAAGCTTCATCGATTCGCTTTTTAGTTAATTTTTACAAAAAGTGCTAATCCTGATTGTAATTGGCTGGAAATGCAGAACAATTTGTTTGTAATATCAGCGCCAGCGGGAAGCTTGGAAAATCTCTGAGAAAAATGATCAAATCCCTCAGAACGGAGAAAAAAATATTTACAATCGCACCTCGGTGCTTATGGATGCCAACCAATCGGCATCACCGACCCAGGGGGCGCTCTGGAAAGGTTTGGGGGGGGGGGGACTAAATCTTCCTATGCATTAGGTTGGTTGGAAATTGCCCTTGTCACCCCCCACCCCCGGCACTCCTAGAGTTACGATAAACGCGCAGGAATCGGAATTTGGGAGAAACGTCGAGTCCCGGACGTCGGTTTAAAGCCCCGGCTGCCGGTAGTTTATTAGAAAGACGGCAGCGATTTTCTATCTCATGTATATTCATTAACTTGAAGAATAGTTAATAAGGAGAACAGCTCTGCCCTCAGCAGGGAAGGAAACTTAAGCCGTCTTCCGAGGATCCATTATGGGAATGATGGAATAGATTTCATGCCCGGAGTCTTATCCCAGCTGCTGGGGGCCGCTATTGATGGAAGCGCCGTACACCGCCGCCTGGGGGCCGTACGCACTCAGAAGCCACGGGAGGTTATAAATATATATGGTTATTCCATAGGACGCCGTCTATTCCGCGGCCGTGACTCCAGAAAGCTGTAAATCATTCCCTACGAGATCTCATGGAAGCGGTGAGGGTAACAGCCCAACGCTGGCCGTTAGAGACGAGCGAGACTCAACGCAGGAGACGTAGAAAGTTTTCCGACCCGAAGAAAAAACTCGGCTGTCCGATGATTTTATTTAAGAAAGGCCCGACCCAGAAACCATAGATATATATATTATAATTAAATGTTGGTTGAAACTTCGTATCCAAACGGAACGGCACAGACGGAAGTGCCAAGCAGCCCAAGGCTGAAGACTCTTTTTTGGGGGGGGAAGGGTGTGTAGGGGCAGCACAATGTTTAGAAAATGGCACTAAAAGGCTCTGCACGGGGTGACAAAAGTTTGAGACGTTGGGAGCTGGAGCTTCTCGCCTCTAATGCCCTAACCTTTTTCTTGTAGTTACTGTTATTTAACTATTCTAGGCGTAATTATCTGCACCCCCCCCCCCAATCTCTACTCACTTCATTAGCTCGGGGTCGTCCTTGTCGTCCTTTGTCGGCGTAACTTTGATTCCGCTTTTCTTGGCACGAGGGCAGCCTGATAAGCTGTAAATTCACAGATAAAAGATTATGGTCACACATTCTGCTCCCAGGCCTACCATCCCGCCGGTGGCCGGAACGAGCCGGGAGCAGGTTTTGGGAAGGATCGCGGGTTTACTCTTGTAACGAATGAGGTACACAAACGATCCAGCAATAGGCTGTAAGAATATTCCATTGGTTCCCATGGGTATTATATTTAAATCATGAATCCTGCAGGTCGCAAACAAATCCCGAAAGAGCCGGGAATACCCTGTCCTGTGTGACCTAAGCCCGTTAATCAGAACGTTGGCCCAAGCAACGGGTCAGACTGTAGAATTATTTTCCACGGAACTTACCTCCGATGAGAAGCATAATTCCCTGTAATGTGTCCGGAGCCATCACAGCCAGGAGTTGGGCACCTGGAGGAACGTAAGAGCGTCAGACGTTAGCGCCCATGAGCCCACCAGGAAATCTATCGCCAACCTCTAGCCTAGAACGGTTCTAGACCACATCAAACCCTCATACAATGTATCACTGTCAATGTATCTCCCCGTTCATGGACGTTACACATATAAAATAGATTTTATTATCGAAAAATGTTTAGTTTCGTAAACGTTACTGAAAAGACACTAAATGGACCTTTGTAGGATCTCGGGGAAACCAAACCCGGGTTCCCAGCTCGAAGAACCTTCTTTCTCTTTTAAAGCATCTACATCTTCACCATCAGGAGCGATGATGGTTTGTAATACATGTCTGATATTCCGTGTTATTGCAAATGATAAAAAAGCGAGGCATGCAGAGGGCAAGGGTTAGCTTAGCTGGGGAGGAAAACACGAAATCTGCTGAAAGCTCAAACGACCGTCGGACCGGGACACTTATGGAGCCATTGGTCACATCCCTCGAAGCGTCAATGGCTTTATATATATATATATATGTGACAATATTATTTGGTAAGTAATTTAGCCTTTATAGCCTCAGCAGATTTCGGTAAGCGGGGGAGGGGGGAGACAGGGTTGAGGGGAGAGAGTGGGGTAGGTACAGTTCAGCGCAGACATACTTGAGATCAGCAGAGTGGGCAGCCATGAGATTTCTGAGACTCTTGTCAGCAAGAGGACAACCAGAAAGGCTGTAAGAGAACAGATAGAGATCTGGATAAGCCAAAAAAAAGCAGGAGTGCGGGACAGTACCAACCATAACTTAAAAAGCTAGCAAGCCAGGGCGGAAAGAGGAGCCCAGGAGGGGTCTAACCTGCGGTGAGAGGCGTAATTCCCTGTAATGTGTCCGCTTCCGTCGCAGCCTGGGGTAGGGCAGCTGTGAGAACAGAACGGCAAAGGTTAAAAATCCAGACGGAGCACAAAGAAAGTAAGCATTTAGTTATTAAAGGCGATCCATGATCCAGTGTAACGGGGACATCCTATTGGCCGCTGACCATTTCTAGAACCCAGAATAACCCCCCCCCCCCAGTGCTAGTGACGTGTCATTATAATAGATCCCTTAATATTTATGAACTACAACTCCCAGCATGCTTAGCGAGTTGGCGCCATGGTGGGATTTATAGTCCGTAAATGCCGGAGAGAGAGAGCAATTTACAAATCCATTGGAGGTCCGCTGCACATCTCACCCCATTCTGCACACCAGTAAGACCATCACAAGTGCAAAACTATACGCTCTGTGCAACTGGAGAGCAAACTGGCCTCCTGCTGGATCAGTAACGGAGTGAGGACTCATCGAGGAGACACAAAGGAGACGCATCGAGGAGGGAGAATGTCTACTCATGAAAGGAGGGCAGGTGGCGTTCGATTGATAAAAACCCAAATCACCCTTTCCAAAAACCGCATGTTCTAACATTTATCCTGAAATGATCTTTCTGCAAACAATATGAAACAATATCTCACATTCACTGATTGTTTAAAACCGTTAGGAATAAACCATAGTCTGGGACGACTTATCTGTATCAACATTCAATACTCATCATCCTTATATCCTTAACCAGGACCCGTATTCCTGGTCCTCAAGTCTACTTCTGGACTGAAAGTAGATATTTTGGAAAAAGACTCTAAAGCTATCTGGAAAATCCTGGTATTGGTGACGATTACATGAGGATGCCGTAGGGCATGAACGACCTCACTGTGCGATTGAAGATAACGCAGAATTCTGAAGACCACAACTCTGACCCTTCAGAAAGCAGCAAGAACCATTCCAGCCTCAGCGGTCTCTTGCTGCAACGAGACCGACCCTCGTATTCATTTTCATTTCTACAGTAGAGTTTTTTTTTGTGCAGAACTTACTCATTCATGAGGGTTGCTGCCTTTTTTCCTCCTTCGCCCCCTTTTGGACTTGCGCACCCCCCATCGCGTACTGGCTGAAATTCCCGTTGTGCAGAAAAGTATCTAGGAGAATATTGGTTTCATGTGAGTCCAACGGGAGGCGCGTGTTCCGCCAGTCTGAATGCAGGGGGTACGTCTGGGCAAAAAACGGGGACCCTACTTCTAGGTCTCGGATAAACAACAGGGGTATAAAAAAAATGGCGGTAGCTACGCCTCTGGAGGACCGGGGCTGGAGAGCTGGGTCCAGATCTTAAAACCAACTTAATGCCGTAGTAGGAGGACATTACTGTCCAGAAGCCTAGCGCCTCTATACACGTTAAACTTCCTTTCCCCGAAGGAGGATGTTATATGTTTTCGGCAGCAGAGTTAAGGATTTGGGTGGATCAAATAAGACTAAAGGGAAGTGAAACGCCATGGTTGCCAAATCATCCACTTACCTGCCCTCCCAACAAGAGTATTTTAAGAGGATAAGGTGGCAAAGGGCCTCTTCTCAATGTCATGCATTACAGACCCTTCTACCTTCCAAGAGTATCTGTGACTGATACGTGAGCTTAGCTACTGTTGCCACTTGAATTATGCTACCTTTATAACCCTTTCGAGCTGAGCTGTGTGCCCCGGTGCCGAGTATTAAGTACTCAAAGCCTCCGCTTGGCTTCATTTAACTTACGTCAGAAGCTCCTTCTTGCTGTCCTTGGAGAGAAATTTCAGTTTGAAATTGGTGAGCGTGACATCTCCGGGGTATTTCCGATCCTCAAAGTTTTCCTCCTGCATCTCTTGGTCATCGGCTTCGGAAGAAGCGAAAGATGCCCCCGCAGGCTCCGACTTAAAGAAACAAAACAACAGAAGACATGGTTTCAGTCTTCACCTGGTCTAAGAGTCTCATAACGTGGGCCCCGCTAACAGACGACCTGGAGCTGACCACGGACGTTGGCCGCAAAGCTTGGATGAACTCGGTAAAGACCCAGAAGGAGACTCTTCCCACCGATTCTGAAAAGGTTATCCCAACTCTCATCACGTTTCCCCAAACACCCACCTCCTCCGGCTCCTCTTCGCGGTGGCGGTTCGGCTTGGTGTAATCGATGGGGCCGTCCCAGTCATCTTGCCGAGAGGTCTGGCTGGATTGGGGTGAGGTCATGGTGCTGCTTGTGGCACTGGGGCAGTTTTGGCGTTGAGATGGGTCAGGGGACTTCATGCTGGGGCTACTGCTGCAGCTGCTGCTGGAAGGAAAGGCGTTATCCCTTTTCCGGTGTTTGTTCATACTCAAGTCTAAGGTCCCGTTTTCATCCACTTCAATGTCCATGGACTGCAAGACGAAGACAAGAACGCCTTAATGCCACAGCTGGTCTTCTGAAGATACCCCCACAGACATTTAATTAACCCTATAAGTGTCAGAGGGGTCTACACAATGGGTTGCTTACCCTGCGGTCACTTAGCGGGCCGAGAACTTTTAGAAGATATGACTTTAAATCCTCCGACTGACTTAATATTATTAATATTGCGTTCGGACTCACTTTATTGGGGAGATCCTGCTGTTTGGTGCTAAGATTCTCCGGCATCTCCCAGCATCTGGTCGAAAGGTTCAAGATGGCGGTGGCGGCCATGTGAGCGGCCTCGGCATCGTGAGTGTAATCAAAGCCGGAGGAGGACGACGAGGAAGTGCTTTTCACATAACTGCCGGACGGGCTGTCGCTGGGAGAAGAGGCCTTTGCAAAAGGTTTGGCTGCAAGAGGTGGGAAGAATGAGTAGATAAACACGGAACATTCTACGGAACATGTAACATATCGGGGAGTTCCACCCCGTACAAGAACTAAAGCCCTTCACCCAACCCCACTGCGAGATCGCTCATCTATGCAACCATCCTCTTCGTAACCATACTCTACGGGGAGGGAAGAGAGAGAGGAAATGGGAAAGAGAGAGAGGGGATGGGAGAGAGAGATGGGGAGAGAAGAGAGAGATGGGGAGAGAAGGGGAGGGAAGAAAGAGAGACAGAGAGAGGGGAGAGACCAGGAGAGAAGAGACAGAGGAGGAATGGGAGAGGGGATAGGAGAGAGACGAGGGGAGAAAGACAAGGAAGAGAAAAGGGTTGGGAAAGAGAGACAGGGAGAGAAGAGAGGGGATGGGAGAGAGATATGTCGTAAATGATCCTATTCAGCAAATTATTATTATTTTTAATCATTTTTGTTTCTTTTGCAGTAACAAATACATTTTCCATCAGCTCTAACCCAGGCTGACACCTTTGACCCCAGACGGTGAGGTCGCCGCGTCCCGCACATTTTCCTGATCACGCTGTTATAACTGGACCTCTCTCAGCTTTGCGCAGGGCAGCTGGGCGCGGATTACGCCAGGATTTCAGGAAGGAGGATTAGTTACGCGGACGGAGACACGTGGCTGGTCTCCTAAACCACTTTCTTCTATAGACTGTCCATAATCTAAACCACAGACTTCATTTGATCTCCAATGAGCCATGGTTTGGTTTATGCCCATGCATTACTAAACAGATTGTAAGCTCTTGTGAGCCGGCGTGTTTTGAAGTCATACCCCCGGAGTTTAAGTATCAAAAAAAAAATAAAAAACGGAGTGGCCATGATGGATCTCACTCCACGTCCACGTGGGGACCTTCTACTTACATTTAAAGGCTTTGGGTGAGGTTTCGCTTGTCTGAATCTTTGGGGCAAGCAAGCGTTTGCCGAAAACCTGAGCGTCGAAACTTGCATAATCGAAGGTGACCTTGGAGTATTTCTCCAGCTCCTTGGCGAGATTGGCCCTGGGGGTCGCGGGAACCATGTTGGGTCTGTAGCTGCCGTACTGGGGAATCTCTAATTGCTTCACGAAGCACATGGGCCTGTCGGACACACAGGGTGAATGTTAGGGCGCAGTTTGTTACCTGGATGTTTTTGTTCTCCCTCTAATCCATATTCCACTTTATAGAGAACCATCCATACCTGAGAACTCTCTGGAATTTACCCGGAGACTCCTGGTGAAGCGCCGGGTCTCCGGGTCACGGCACGCCCCACTCCCCGCCCACTTCCCCTCTAACAATTGTGTCCGTCACGAGAAGTCAGAGGGACCACCCACTCACATCAGCAGGACCGCCCACTCTTATCAGCAGGACCGCCCTCTCACATCAGCAGGACCGCCCACTCCCATCAGTGGTAACTCCTTCTCGCTTTCCGGGCTTCAGGCTGCTGGAGCCAAAGAGTTCCCAGGTATGGACCCACCACTGGACTCTACGGAAGTCCAGCGAAAATTACGCGTGGGGGGCCCTAAAACCAGCGGGGTGAGCAGCCGGTCGTTGAGATAACTGAATCTCCATAAACGGCCCCCGCATAGCAGATCCATCCCACTTTCTGTAGGGTGGTGCGGAGAGTTGATAAATGACATCATATCCCACCGCTTCCTGTGAGAGACCCCGCCCACCTGTCGACCCTGAGAATGGAGCCTAAGGTGGGCTTAGCACTGTAATGAGGGCCCCACGGACTCTACATCAGCTCAGTTGCAGCGGTTGGGATGAGCGGCCCCGTGTCTGCCGACGTACCTGAGTATTCTGTCTGAGTTAGAGCTGCTTTTGGAGAGGTCGCCGGGCGACTGTTGCTTTTCATGAGATCTGGCTAACTTTTCGGCGGCAGCAATCGGGCACCCGGATAAACTGCAAGAATCAGAAAATAGCTCCTTTACCACTGAGTCCATGGACAGAAAAACGAGAGACCTCCCGTGGATCTGGAGAAAACGGCGCTCTCGTACTCCGCTCCTCCAAGGAAGGTATCGATCCCGAATTTCAAAACGTTAAACGCCGTGAGATCCCCGCATCGGACTCATCCATCACCCAAACCGTTGGGACAGACCAACTGCTCTTTAAACTGCTTAGTTACATTGACCAATCAGAGAGCCGGATTGCAATACTGATGGTATGTAATATCTGGATAGGTTTGGCCCTCACGGATACCCTTACAATCAGCTTAACCCCTTCGGCCACACAGCTCGGGGAGAAAATCTTACCCAGATGAGCCTAATGCTTCCCTATCTCACAGCCGGCCCCTAACTAGACTACAACTCCCACAATCCCTTGCAACACTGGTCTTCAGCAAAGCTAGCCCCTCCCACCAGGATCCCCACGTCCCTGCAGCAGCTGCCCGCCGGGCCCTTCATGTTTTACCTCCTGTGGGTGTTCCGGTTACTGTTGACATGACCCTGCCCGGTGCACCCCGGCGTCGGACACTTCAGTACATTCTCGTGCATCGCCAGAACTGAGCCGCGGAAAGAAACAAAAACCACCAGTTTATCATCAAAACTTTATTACCTCATAGAATAAAGCTCAGTGGCGGCCTTAAAATAAACGGAATAATTGTCAGCGCCCCATCCAGACCGTTCATTTTTTTATTATTATTATTATTATTTTGCCCAATTGCTCAGAATGGTCGGCCATACTGGTTTGAATTGGGAAAGATTTTGGGGGAGATTTTACATTTTATATCATAGTGGATGAATTATTGGTATCCAGACCAGCCAAGGAATAAGAGGCCAAATGCACCCTGGGAATATCAGGACTAGAACATTCTAGATCTGTAATTCTAGATAGTAATGGAACATTTTCATTTTGGGTTAAACCTGTGGAAATAAAGAGCGATGATTACGTGCGAAACGCGTGGGGCTTCCTTCTTATTTTTATAGGATTTATTTGTAAGAATAATGACTGCGTTTGCTACAACTATCTGGACTTTGTTACTTTGTTTCCATGGGAACCTAACAACCTATTCATGAGTTTACACCAAACAGAGAACTAACTCTTACATTAGCAAAGCCAGGCTCAGATACAACTTCACATGGGCCGTGGCGGACTGAGACGTGAGAAGATCGTCGGCCTCCATGCAGCGATCCGCCCCCCCGGGAGCCCGTGAGACGCCTTCCAATTACCCCCCCCCCGAGGTGCCAGCCTGGGGTTAGCAGGTGTGGATGATGTAACACAAGCCCGACTCCCACTAAACACACGGATTCTTATTATACTCACTCTCCGGAGGGATCCTGTCCTTGTGAGGACATCCTGAGAGGCTTCGGTGATGAGGATACAGCCCTGTAACGTGACCCGTGCCGTCGCAGCCAGGTGTGGGGCATTTAATCTCTCGCTTCTCCGGTCTTGCGGCATCTGGCAAATCCAAACAACTCACATGAGAAAAAAGCTACTTGGGGGGCAACTGATGTTTAGTGAAAGGGTCGGCATAACGAACTCCCGCCTGCGCGCCCAACAGATCGTAACCCCAGACGGGTCCAACGACGCGGGCTTTGCTTTCATTCTTTGCTTCTAGGTGTTTTTTGGGGGTAATTATGTTATTTAGAAAGGGGATAAAGGTCCTGCCTCGAAGCTGATAAACTGTTTAAAAAGAGTTAATTTAACCCAAATCAATTATTTTTCTTTAAATTCCTTTAGGTGACAATTTTCAGCACCTAAAGTCATTGCGTTAATGGTATATATATATACAGAGAGAGAGAGAGATATATATATGTGTGTCCTCCGAGTCGGCACAATCACACGGTAACACAATACGGAGCTCACTGTAACCCACAAGCCAAGCTGAAAACGACACCGGGGAATCGATGAGAGAGCGCAAGCTTTTCCATTTGCCGTGCGCTGCTTCCGGAGATTACATTACACTTTCCCAATCACCCAGAGGAAAAGGCTGAGCGGTTATATCGTATCGCCTTTCAAACGGGCGAGAGAGGAAGCCGCCTCCATGCTTAGAAAGCAAGAAAGAGGTGGGCGGATTTCACAGCCGCCAAAGGGGGAGACAAATCGCTTTGTGCTGGGAAAGTCTCCCTTGTCGTTGGTTTAATGATACATTGTATCGGGGCGGGGGGGGTATATCTCACCGTAACCCTTATATTCATCATAAAACAAATAAGAGAAAGGAATTTACCGTAGAAGTTTTTCCTCATTGTGTCTATGGACTTATTCTGTTTATCGTCCGGCTGGAAATTCTTAGCGACCTCCCCCGAGGACCGACTCGGCTCCCGAACGGCTTTCACCTGTTCAGCTTTGAGGGCGATCGCTTGTTCCAAGAGACCCAGGTTCCCTCGAGTCATCATGTCGTACATTTCGGACTCATCCGTCACGGACGACTTCTGAGAATGGCTGTCGTCGTCTTTGTCGTCATCCGACCTGACCTCCACGATGACGGAGTATTCGGGTTTAGGACTGAACCGTCCTTCACAGTGGATTTTACGGGAGTCCTGAGAAACACGAGGCGCGTCTTGGTTGACCATCTCAGAGGAACACTCTTCTTCCTCCTCTTCGTCTTCGTCCAGATCATCAACATCATCCTCATCAAGGTCATCATCGTCATCTTCTTCTTCTTCTTCTTCCTCCTCGTCTGCGTCTTTCTGCAGCTTACAGGTGTTGACGTCGCAGTTGACGTCGTCCCTGGGCTCCAGACACACCTCGCTGCTCCGTTCACTGGTGACCTCGATGACCTCTTCGGCATCTTCAGTCTGAATGATGATCTCCTTGTCACACACGTCCTCCACCAAGGCTTCTTCAACCTCCTCCTGGACCAGCTCTACCACGCCAGCACTCGGTTTGGGAGAGTCCAGCTCGCTTTCTGCCAAATGCCCCTCTGACACCAGCGCCTGCTTGGCTATATGCCCCAGGTTCAGCAGAGAATTGGCAATGATTTCCTGGTAGCTGCTGTAGCCGGGTTTTGGGGGAGAGCTGCTTTCGGCATTGGCCATCTCTTCTCCAGATGTAGCTTTTTCAGCTTAAACAAAGAACCGAAACAAGTTAATCTCTCTCCTACCTGGCGCTTCTCATACATGGAACTTAAAACAATTGTATCACCTTCTGCGGGGTCTGGGCTGGGGGTATCTTTTGGTTCTGTGGCTTCCGAATCCTCCTCTGTCTCTTCTAGCGTTCCCTCGGAGTCCTCCGACCCGGACTCCTCCGGCTTCATCTCGGTCTCCTCGCTCCCATCGCTGTCCACGTTGTACCCTTCGTCCAGCGCCAGCTTGAGCGGGTGCGATTTCCTTTTGGACGATGGCGTCTCTGTTTCCGCGTCCTGCAGCTTGCGTTTCCGCGCCAAGGGGCCGCTTTGTAAACTGTCGGGAGACGGAAAGACGCGCGCTTGGTCAATACGTCGCTTTTTATCCTTTATATTCAGTAAATTAAGGGGCAAAAAATGTATTTCTGTGTTTTAATCGCTGAAAACCTCCGTTCCCGGAGGAAATATTCATCGCAAGTAATATCTTTATTCCGAAGACAAATATAAATGCATATTATCTATTGTTACAAATTCCAGAGATTTTCATAAACAGCCCGGTAATTTGATCTTTCGGAATATAAGACGTTTTTCATTATATTTCGCGTTCTCCAGCCCTCTCCTTCGGGGGGTAATCATTTTCTTCGTACCTCGGCAATAAAAAGAGCCTTTTCTCGAGGAACGCGTTCTAGGAAATCTCCGATGACACGGAAACGCCGCGTAACGCAGTTATCCTTCAACAAACTGTCTCTCGCTGCTTAGAAATGGCCTTTCTAATTTGATCACATATTTCTGAGCCGAAATTAGATATTCAGCAACGTGAGGCCCCCGAACCGGCAGATAGCGAGCGGTCGATACGAACGAACGGTCCTATTGTGGCCTATTGTGGGGGGGGTGAACCCCCTTTAATGGAACTTCTATGTCTTGTGTGTCCTGAGCCAAAGCAGCCTGGAGTGGGGCAGCTTAAAGGGAGAAATATAAATAATACCCCCGCTCGCGTCCCCCAAGCCCCCCTGCTCACACACCTATCATGTGTAATAGCCACATGCCCGGCATGAGCCGCCGGCCCCCGACCGTCAGCTCTCAGGCCGATCGCCGCGCTGAATTCTAGATCCGCTTTAATGAAAAGCTTGACCTCCGTCTAATTAATTGAGAGCTTCCTTACGGCTTTATGGCTATGCTTAATTAAAGATTTGCATGCGCACAACACGACTTGGTGATGAATTTTAACACTTTGAGTGCCGCAGGGCACCCATAGGTTTTTTTGGACGTTCTGCCAGCAGTTAGATCCCTGCTCTAGAACTCAACGAGGTTCCAGAGCTATCAAGGTGCTACATGACTTCCCACGTCTGTCCAGCGCTTGTAGACAAAGGGTGCTCGATTGTTATAAGGTATGGCGGAGTTCCATGCGGCGAATGGGTTCTTACCTCACTTCCTGTCCCACAAGATCTGCTGGGATCACTGGGGAGAGATCCAAAAAGATTCCGCGTTAGAATGACAGAGATTTACGAATGAGGAAATACCCTTTACTATTTCCAGGTCTTGGCAACTTAGTAACTCATAGGGATCCCCTTCCCCCCCCCCTTCTCTGGGGATTTTGATGATGTCACTTACTGATGCTGATGATGTCACAAGTCTAAAAGAATGATTTGGGCTAAAAACAAAAGTAATTAAAATAAAACTCGGGTTCGATAAGTAGAGAAGTTAGAAGAGCTGCAGGCGGCGAGCTTACCTCTGATGGATTTGGATCGCGTGCGAGTTCTTTTATCTTCAATGTCTACATTCATCTGCAATTGGATTGGAAGCGGCATTAATGAGAGGAGCCTTTAGGAGACAGATGAAGGTTGGAGAAAAGGCGCGGGGATCTTGGGGGTATTTATCCCAGCGTCGGGGCAAATGGGCAGATTGTCAGGGTTTTTTGCTCTATCACAGATGGAATCCCTGCATGAATACAGGTGACTCCATTCAGAATGTCTTTTACCGTCTGACAAGTCATGATTTTCCATTAGTCGATCTCTAAAATAGGATCTGTGGGGTGGGCTATTAAAGGGTTAACTTGTGGCCCTCTCTGGGCTCCTGGGCTCACCTTGGCCTCCCGGCTGTTTAGTTTTTGTCTTGTTTCACAGCTGCTGATCCTCGCGCCTCGAGTCCACCTTTGGTTTAGCAGCTCCCCCCGGAATTCATTCTCTGTCGGTACCAAGAATAGAAGAAGATGGGGTTAAAGGAGAGAGTGAGAGACGGTGCCCATTAATACCCCTGCTGAGCATTAATACCCCCACTGTCCATTAATACCCCCGCTGACCATTAATACCCTGCTGACCATTGATACTCCCCCGCTGACCATTAATACCCCCGCTGACCATTAATACTCCCCCACTGACCATTAATACCCCCGCTGACCATTATACCCCCGCTGACCATTAATACCCCGCTGACCATTAATACCCCCTGACCATTGATACCCCCGCTGACCATAATACCCCCGCTGACCAATCTGATACCCCCGCTGACCATTAAATACTTGACCCCGCTGACATTAATACTCCCCCACTGACCATTAATCCCCCGCTGACCATTAATACCCCCGCTGACCATTAATACTTGTCCAGGTCCTGAAAACCACATTCAAAAAATGGGTTTTTTACCCCGTTTAGGGCCTTTGGGGCTGTAGAACCCTGCAATCCCCTCATACCAGCAAACATCTGACCTCCTAGAAAAGAGGGGCATCAGGGAGGAGAGAGGGGTATCGGGGGGGGGGAGAGGGGTATCTAAAGCTTTATAGTAATAAATACTGGTTATCGGGATGCACATAGATAATGAGATGCAAAGAGCGGGGCTGTTAGATGTAAAGCGGCCATTTGTCTGGCACTTAGCGGTGCACACGTGACATCACGCCTTCATGCGTGTTCCTGGTCTCCATATATCTACGCATTACATCTGCAGCAATAAACACGGCCCCTCCATATTCTATAAGGAAGATATTGCCACTGGTTGTGGCCCCCGTGGGGGAGGTTGGTTGTCAGCAGTACTGAGTGATTTGCTCCCAGTCCCTCCGCAGTAACATTACTACGAGGCTTGATGGATAGATCGGGGCGGGGCGGGGGGCGGGGGAGCGGTGCTATTATCCTCCCTCTGCCCTCCATCCATCCTTCCTTCATTATCATTCACGGTCACAAACCTCACCTGCCGTTAAATAATGTCATTTTCTGACAACCTGCCCAGCGCCGAGACCCCCTCCCGGCAGCGAGACCCCCTCCAGGCAGCGAGACCCCCTCCCGGCAGCGAGACCCCCTCCAGGCATCGAGACCCCCTTCTCCAGCCTTACGGGCCCTGCTAACCTGGGAAGATGCCCTTCAGAAACATGACCTCCAAATAATTATCCAGAGGCACATTTTTAGTTAAAAACAATATTTTCCCATATAAAGGGGCATTTAATACCCCCTCACAAACGCAAGTAACTCTTTCCATGCCTGCATTGACATCACTATATTTAGGAAGACTGGGGGAAGCCATTTCGCCTCGCACACTTGACTTCCTCCTAATCCGTAAATCGACTTCCTGTACTTTATTAAGCTAAAAGGTTATTGACGTCCTAAAACGGTCTCCAGAAGCTTCAACCGGGAGACCAGGGGCCAAGAGTTAACTCTTTGAGGTGCAGAGGGGTGCGCGTGGACCCCCGAGAATTACCAACCCCCCGGGACAAGAGTTCCTGACATCATTATTTTAATTCACATTAAACTTCCATCAAAATGAGAACATAATCTACCCGTTATAAAGAAACATACGTCACCGTGACGCCGGCCACACGTGTGTTCGTGGGCATGTGAACAAAGCGGTAGCAATCCCTGCAGGGGAGGAATAACTAGCAATATTTACATTGTAACCATTAACGGCGGAGAATAATTTGCACGTCGTTGTGTAACAAAAGTATTGACAGATTTCAGGTTATACAGACAAGTATTTGCATAATGAGCAAGACCTTCATCACCTGCATGCAAATAAGGCTCCGCCCCCTTAGCCAGTGTGCCTGTTCATCGTTTTCCTGTCTATTCATCTGATTTCGACTCAATCCTAAAAAAACTATTTTTGTAATCATTAGAAAAAAAAATTCAGAAGCAAATATAACACTTAGATGCAAATATAACTCCTCCCTTAAGCCGTTTCATGCAAAATAACTCCACCCTTAAATCTTTATGTAGCTTTAACTATTAACGTAGAGAAAGAAATCCTCGATAAAAACCAACCCGGCAAATATAGGGTCAAAGTCATATAAAAAAGTATAAGTAAATCTCCGACTAGCCACGCCCCCAACCATGCCCACTAAAACGACGCCATTTGGAAATATGTCTCATTTTCTTGACTTCACTTGATCGCCGCAACCATAAGTTCTGGCTAAAAAGATGTAAAGCACAACTGCGAGCAAATGTATAGATCAAGCAAAAAAAACCTATAGCCCCGCCCACTTATTGGCGCAAGCGTTTTTTCCCATTATGGGTAATTTGCATATGACATCACAATTTTAATTTTTTATTTGAAACTTTTTGCACAATGAATAGATCTGAACGGTGTCACCGTGGGGAGCGTCATGTGACCCCCGCGCTCGTCGCGTGTCAGGTGTCCGTATAAATATTACATCTCCTCGGTGTCCGTTTCCTGGTGTATTTAAAAGGGTGAGATCAACGCAATAGGTTTCTATGTGGGTCACGGTGACAGATCGAGGACTCCTGAGTCCTGCACCAGTTATGCAAAGATTTACAGATATGCTAATTAGTTAACTGTTAGGAGGAGGGCTCAGGTGCATGCTGGGTGATATTGTTTGTATTATGAACACAAGAAACAAGAAGTGTTAATGCCCATTTATTGGAACCCGTCCATTTTATACCCCTGTCTAGGGGTACTTTTTAAGGGGTGTGGCTGGAGAAGATGAATGGGCTTTATTTGCCCCGTTTAATTTATAAAGCCGTTTCCTGCTGTTTCTATACACATTATCGGGCTTTAGGCCGTAGAACCCTGCGATCCCCTCATACCCAGCAAACATTCTGACCTCCTAGAAAAGAGGGCATCAGGGGGAGAGAGGGGCATCAGGGGAGATAAGAGGGGCAGAAGGGAGGGACTGGACAAACTAAACAGTGACACTTCGGAGGTACGTCATAGAGCAAATAAAAATGTTGCCATATTGAAATCCAGTCCCTACACGCATGAAGCAGGCGGTATGCCGTGTATTTATCCAGCCAGGGATAACGGGAGCCGAATGCAGCCTCCGGAGGCCATAAAATTAATCATGAAAATGGGAAGCTGGGGGTTGTCGGCCCCCTCTGCGCATCCCTCCTTCTAATGCAACGAGTTTAACCCCCTCTGCTGTGTCACGGCTCCATGCACAGCACAATAACTCAATGCGGGACGCAGCCAGCGAGCCAATAGGAGGCCAGGGGGCGGGGACACATTACATTCTCGCACATTGTTACAATAACTACCCCCCCAGCCCCTGTGTAATATGTGCGGCTTGCGGACACATTAAATAAAAAATGCAATGCTGGCACATAGGAGCCATTACCCTCCGCGCTTCGCACATTCCAGAACCTTCGCCTGCGTCATGTGACATGCCATGACAGATGCCTTTGGCCCTTAAGGGCCAGACACAAAAAAAAAAAAAAACACTTAAGATTAAGAATAACTAACGGCGTTTATTCTGCAAAACTTTTGATTTCTCCCCGTTTCATCTAAATGATTTAAAAAAAAAAATGCACCAACTTCCCAAAAATGCCCCATTTAACCCCCGCTGCAGAGAAACGCGTCGCAGCCCACAGCCAATCAGTCAGCTGCAATCTATCAAACGGATGGAAATGAGACAAATATATATTTAAACCTAATTGTGCAGCTCGGGGTCTTTGATTGCCAGCGAGGGGGTAATTTTGCCCCCTCTTTATGAAGAGTAAGAGTGTGGAGCTGGGGGGTCTCGGGTTTGGGCCGAGTCTCCTTATCTCCATCGCTGTAAGCCGGTAGGAGACGTCCATCTGTCACCCGAAGGTGCGCCTCGTCCCTCTGTCCTCTCCATTTTATTTGCCCTTCTGTCAGCGCCTCACCTACCCTACCTGGCTTGTTTATCTGCCCTCCCCCGGGGGGGGGGGTCGCCGTCCATCTGTCGGCCTCCATACAGAAGCGTTTGTGTGGAATCAGCACAGATGGGATCCTAGGAAACGCTCAGAACGACAAGAACACAAATCCCACGATCCACGGAATATCCAGAAATCCGGCCGAGGGGCAGATAACGGGGGGGGGGGGATAACTGGGGGGCAGAGATAACGGGGGGATAACTGGGGGCAGATAACAGGGGGGGGGTAACTGGGGGGGCAGATAACGGGGGGGCCTAAGAGGTGTAGAACCAGCTGGGAACGTCATTGTGGCATCAGCCTGCGTTACATACCCCGGGGTATCAGGAGGCTGCAATAGGGCAGTAACACCGAATACTTACCCCGATCTACACCCCGATCCCAGCTCCACACAGCCAGAGTCCTAAAACCTACTTACCCCTTAATGCCCTACAATGTGCTGTAATGGCCATCCAAGGACCCCCGTCGGCAAAGACTCGAACCTTAATCAGTCCCATGCATGTTTAATACCCTCACTGTATTATCCTCTACCACCTCTGCTGGGATGCTGTTCCACTTATCTACCGCACAGTTTGTTGGCTGCATGGTTCAGCCCCGAGCTGAAGGTTACGGAGGGTCCGTATTTTTCCGTATTTTTCTGTATTTTTCTGTTTTCACGTCTCTTTTTTTTCCAGTAATAACCAAATACAAGCTGCGCTCTTTAATCTTTCAAACACTAACCCACTGCTGTGAAAATCATACATGCCGACCTCCTCGCATCACGCCGCTGCTCTCCTCTTTTTTCCATTTATATGCAAATGTTGACCTTTCACCCCAGCTGGCGAGAAGAAGAATATTTTTCCTAAAAATGCAAATAAAAGGAGGCAGCCATTTCAGCCTCCGATGTTTTCCCTTCTTCTTAAACTGAGTGCGGCTGTGAAATGCAAACCATGCGCGGCAGGAGTAATTATACAGCGTGTGGGGTGGGTACTGGGATCAGCAGCCCCGCTGATGGGGAAGAAGTCATTATGTTTGCTTTGGGGAGATGAGCGCAGGTTTATTATTTCGTTACCCATAGATAAAGGCAGCAAATTATCAACAATAAAGGCAGAACAGCCTCCCGGCAGAGGTGGTAGAGGGTAATACAGTGAGGGTATAAGCATTGCATGGGATAGACATCCGGCTCCTGAATCTAAGACGAGACCAATGACTGATTAAGGTTTGAGTCTTTATAGTAGGAGAAACGGGGGCACCGGGGGCCGATTTGCTGGCAGGACTTCCAAGTATTGAAAATGAATGTTCCTGCTTTTAGAAAATCAGACGATAGAGACAATACCCTCGGGGGCAGATGCCACTTCCTGTTACTGAGCTATGACATCACAGGGATTATGTCGTTGTCCGTCATTTATTCTGATTCTGTATGGAAATTAATTTTATTTTGGGATTAATCAAATAAAAAAATGTATCCGCAAAAAGTAACCTGATAACAAGAAGAGTCACCCCGGGCATTTAATGATGCAATTTATCGAGGGGCACTTTCGTTTAGTGGGTGTGGTTAGAGGCATGGCTGGGGCGGGACATTTAAGAGCGGCCTGCCCCCCCCCGCTTGGATTTCGTATCTCATTTTAAAAACTGCATAATCATTAATAAAAAGGATCAGCCTCGAAATTGATTTAAAAAAAGAAAAATAAAGAAAAAAAACCAGAAATGCCCCTCAGCTGTAATCTTTTCCAGGTGATTTCATGATATTTTCTCATTTGTTTATTTGTGGCGCAAAAATAAAATGATTGTAGTTGATGTCATGTTTGTTTGTTTAAAAATGTGCTTTATGTGGAATTCTGTTGCTACAGTAACAAGTTTAATGTTGTGACATCTTTATGACATCATTGTTACAGTTTCTAGAAGAAAAAGTTACCTTTTAATGAATATCCCCAGCTGGTAATGAATATACGCCGTGTGAACTCCTTTAACCCTCAGGCATCCATGGTTTCAGGAGCCGTCTACCCCATGCCTCTTTAATACCCTCACTGTATTACCCTCTACCACTTCTGCTGGGAGGCTGTTCCACTTATCTACCACCCTCTTAGCAAAGTAAATCTTCCTTCCATTCCATCTCAGTCTCTGACCCTCTAGTGTTAGATTCTGCTCTCTTGTCTTTTATTAACCCCTTTATGTGTTTAAATGTTTGACCCCTTCCTGCCTGACATGCACCCCGTCTGAAACCATCTCCTGGGCCTTCGCTGGGGGAGGCAACGAGGGGTTAATGTTTAAAGGGACTCTGCAGAGCCACCTGCTTGCCGATTATTTTCCGCGGACGCGTTGCAAGCAGCTCGTATTTATCTGCTCTGCAGAATGCGATCCCCGCCTGCGCATGGGGGTAAAATTCCCTCCCCCCCCCCCCCCCCGGGCGCGTGTCACTGCGGCTGAATTATGAGCTCATACAGAAATGTCACTCGCAGGTGTATTTATCGCGTGTGTCGCCCCCCCTTATCTCGTTCTCCACGTTGCTTGGAAATCGCTGACAGGGGGGTTTTCGGGGTGATTTATTTCTTTTGCTCTGAGAATCAATAACCCGGCTGCTTTAACACAGATAGTTATCAGGCTCTGCTTACATGCACTCAGGTGGGCGAGCCAGGCAGGGATAACAGGCCACTTGATGGACATGTAGGGAGAAGCTGAATGTCTGGACTGCAGACACTGGTGAGAATGTATGTGTTATTTCCGTAAGCAAGTAGTAGATAAGTGGAACGGCTTCCCAGCAGAAGTGGTAGAGGGTAATACAGTGAATAAGCATGCATGGGATAGGCATACTGCTCCAACGACTGGTCTGAGCTCTTCCAGTGGGAATAATGGGCCCGGGGGCAGCTCAGGGGCCCCAACTCACTGGCTGAAAGCCCCTCATAGCTGTTGCAAGGCGAGGGGGTCTCATCTGGAGGAAGGGTTGTCTTTCATTCCATCAGAGGTATCTGCTGGCCTCGCAGTAACCGCCTCTGCCGGGCCTCCGCTCTGTTTGAAGGGACTGCTTCGGACTCGTTGGGCCCCCTCTTCCCCCCGCGGACCCCCGTAACCTCCAGTCGGATGACTGGCCGTGAAAATCGAGTTCATTTGTAAAACAATTCAGAGCAAAGCACCCGGCAGCCATAAAACCCCCATGAATCTGTCGGCCAACAAAGAGAGGGCGCCGCTGCTGCGCACGTCCTTTATCTGAACACAATAAATACGCAAATTGGGCCCCCAGGAAACATGTTTAACCAGCGTAGTGCCGCGGGGGTCATCACATCCCCGTCACCCCCTAAAACACGGCCAATGGCTGGAGGACATGCACCCCAAACTCTCAGAAGAGGATGATGGGAGTTGTGGTCCAACCACAGCTAGAACGCCATGAGTGGTCTGTCGTCTTCTCACCGAGAAAGTCCTACAGAGCGTGGAGTGATGCCCTTAATACCCAACATCCACCACCCGGTAACAGCCCCCCGGCAACAGCCCCGGCAACAGCCCTAGTAACGACGGGCAATTGTTACAACAAAATTGACCATTGGCCAGGAGGCTCCAGACAGTATTAATAATGACTAATAATTAATAATAATTATTAATAATAAAAAACTCACAGGACAGCTGGCCACCAAGGCCCCCCCCGCGCGGAAACTCTTTTGGTGCTAAAGGGGTGCAAAACCATCAAATAAAATACAAAATAACTCCCCCTGTGCCCCTCAGACCACCAATGACCCCCAAAGAATGCGGGGCAGGATGGATGCCGCTTCTGGAAGGTGCCCATGTTGTTGTTGTGTTTACTGTGAATCCATGCGCGGCAGCGGCTTGAATATCTATAAATGGCGTGGCCTTGCTGCGGCCCCCGGGGGCTGTTATTAGAAAGCTTCGGGTACCTGAGAAACGCGCCCCAGGTCTCCGCGCATGCAGCGCTCGTCACGCGGCACGAACCCCCTCTCAGCGGGGGCTTTATTTATTTACAGAATGGTCACAATGGATCGAAATCTAAAAAATCTTCTGTGTTTTTATTACAGAGGAATTCTAGGGAAACAGCAGCATCGACCAAGTGGTTGTTATGGCGACTGCACCTCTTTTACAACTTTGCACCAAAATAGCACATAATGACCCAAAGACTCTGTTAACGAGCAGAGCGTGTACTGGGGGGGGGGTTTAATCACTTATACGACCCGATCCCATCCGCCGATCACTTTATGGTCTTTCATTTGTTGAACTTTTCCACAAACTTCTTACCCGATCTAGTTTATGGCCAGCGGTATTGCCACCCAGCAGCTTTCACAGGGTTAACTCTGTCAGCCTATGTGCATTGGTCGATACTGACACATATACATATATATATATACTGATCCATATATATACTGATACATATATACATACACTGATATATATATATAATATACTGATCCATATACATATACATATATACTGATACATATATATACTGATACATATATATACTGATACATATATATACTGATACATATATACATACACATATATATATATAATATACTGATCCATATATCTACTGATACATATATATACTGATACATAGATCTACATATACTGATATATATATATAATATACTGATCCATATACATATACATATATACTGATACATAGATCTACATATACTGATCCATATACATATATTTATATACTGATACATATATACATACACATATATATATATAATATACTGATCCATATATCTACTGATACATATATCTACATATACTGATCCATATACATATATATATATAGTGATACATATATATACTGATACATATACATATATATATATACTGATACATATACTGATACATATATAATACACTGATCCATATACATATATATACTAATACATATAACTGTGTAACGCATATTCACACAAAAACATACAAGGGATAAAAAGGCAAATGAACTGAATATATAAACATATACGTAATAATGTCTACGAAATATACATGATTACAAGATAAACGTTACTTATACGAAGGCACATAATGTTCTCTATATGCAGGATATATGTGCCGTTGGTAGATAAATGACATATAATACATGCGCGTTATAGCGCGTTCCGGCGGGGTGTGGACGGGGGGTGTGTTACCCCTACCCGGGGCAGGCACTTTACTTTGTGTTCTCGCACATACCCAGCGAGTGCGCAGACAAAGCGCCTGAGCGGGGGCTGCTGTGCTGTTTCTATGACAGCCATTGCCGCTCCTGCCCTTTGTTTGTCATTAATTAAAGTGCCCATATGGAAAGAGCTGATAAAGGCAGCAGATGAGCCTCGCAGAAAGGAATCACCCCTCTCAAAGGTTTTTTCTTCTAAATCCAGTCCTTTATGGATGTGAATAGGAGCCTGACGAGGGGATATATCTGATTGTACTGTAGGAAGGTGTACTCAGAGACTCCCAGCCCGGTAAATACTACTCCGGCATAACAGAAACAAAGATACACAACTCCCGTAGCAAAGAGCGCCACGCATTTAGGACAATGGTGAATTATCTACACCCCAAGTGACACCCGGCTCCGAAAAACACCCCAATTCCATAACGGAACCCCACCAGGTTCTAAAAAAAGAACTTTATTTCACTTTTTTTGCCCTCCTTTCACAAGTAAAGAGCCCACGAGGACCCTCGAGAACCAACAACTCGCGATACAGTCCGCAAACCCACCAGCAAACCCACCAATCGGCCTTAAAATCCCCCAAAAACGGGGCACAGAGCTACATTCATTCATTTCTAATACAACCTCGCCTCCAAAAAACTAACAATCCCCCCCCCGACCTCACGGGAGGCACTCCGATGCCCATCATCCGACCAGGCCACAAACACGACCCAGCGTCCTCTACCCCAACTCACAGAGTTCATGCCTCTAAAAAAGTCCACCTTTATAACAATTGCCCCCTTTACCCCCAGGGGCAGAGTCAGGGGGGGGGTGTAAAAGCCTAGTTTCCTTATTTCAATCAGCTGCAGAGGAAAGCCCTTGGCTCGCTGTCCGAGGTGCTGAACCGGCCCCTCTATTCATGGACTTACCTCATTCTGCTATTGTTTGCCCTTCCTCACAATGGCATCAGGAGAGGAGCTCCGTCATGAGATGCTCATGGCTGAAAGAGGGCGTGATGGGGGCAGTCTGTAGTTATCACCCCGTTTCTCCGTGCCGGTTGAAGGCTTTTTTTCCTCCCCACTCCTTCCTGTAGAGCGGTCCCGGTGGCTTCGGCCAAGGACTTCCCTTAAGAAGGAGAAGCTGGGAGGTGGCGAGGATGCGCCGTTAAGGTCCAGCCTTGAAATGTATCTGTTTACTCCCGGAGGTGAAACAATGTTACAGAACGGCATCAAAAAAATAAAGATGGAGCGGCTCACTTCCTCCGGGGAGAGAGAGGGCCGGACCCTTCTTCTCACATCGACCTATTATTGTCTCTGCTCCAGTCAACAGAAGGTGGCCGGCCGAGCCAAGCTGATTAATAATTAATATGCGAGATCGTTGGACGTTCTTCAATGGGGAGGTTACAAAAGGCTGCGCACGTTCCAACTGTCACCGTAATCCCACCCCTGCATTGTCAGCTGTTGGTACAGTCCAATAATTTCCTAAGAGCAACACCCAGAGAATGACAGATGCCCCCGAGTGGGCAGATCCGAGGGGGGGAAAGTTCCGCTCCTCGGCCATTTCTGGTCGGAAGGGTGACCCTTTTTTTTTTTTTTTGATTCCCCCCCCTTTAAATCGGAAGGCGAGTCAACTCAGCGCAGCTTCACGAAACCTCCTAAGGCTCTCCCGGGATCTGATCGCGTTCAGTAAACAGGAGCACATGCCATCAAGTGCAGGAAAATGGAGCATTTAACCCACCGGTGGCCAGCCAGCTACCAACCGGTCATATTCTGCTCCCACGACCATTTTATCCACCATATCAGCCTCGAAAACCTTCCGCGCCTCCCTTCCATAATCTCCCGGGGCGGAAAAAAAAGGGCAGCGCATGCCATTACCTAATGATTCGATTTTCTGAGATCCAAATAATTGAAAGTTTATGGGTGGGGGTTTAGTGTCATTTTATGTCTTTTTCACTTATAAACGGCATGAAACTTATTTCTTATTCCAAAAATGGAGTTTAAAAAAAAAAACCAAAAAAAAAAAAGATGCAGTCTACTGTTAACCCCTTCTCCACCCCCCAAAACAACGACAAAAACAGAAATGCACACAACTAAAAGCTGACGACACAAAGAACTAAACTCGTGAAACACGGCAAATATCTTCTTTTATCGCACTTTACACAAATAGTTAACAAAAATCTCCACAAAAATCACACCAAACTCTGCTGACAGCACGAAAAAATCCAGAGATTTTTCAGGCAACCAAAATAATATTTTTTTCTGTTTATATAGCACAGGGAATCCCGGTGATGTTTTTGGCTATTTTTGACCCAAATATAAAACCCATTTTTCATATAATCGCAGCAAATGCTTTCCATTTGTGAGGCCGCTGACATAAAATGAAAGTTTTCTGAATAAAGTGAGTCAGGAGCAGGCAGAGAACCGGACCCTCCGGACCCTGAGCTTTATATCCAGAGAATCAGCACCAGGCGCATGGACAGCTCCCAGTAACAGCCAGCATACAGACTGGAGCTCCCAGTAACACATTCACCACAACACGCTAGCCAAATACATCTCACGGTATAAGTGTAAGCTCTGTGGCCACAAATATCCTGCAACTGTGCAGAACGACATCATTATTATTTAATTATTCGAAAAAATATTAATACAAAAAACATAATGGTTATTAAAAGCGTGTGCGCATGCGCGTGTTTGCGTGCGAAATCCGAATGCTGCGGCCCGAGCAAATACAAATAAATCTACATTTTCTGAATATTAAGTTGTGCTAAAACCCAAAAAGTATTTAATGTTTTTTGTTTTTTTTTTTACTATATAAACTTTTTATTATAATTTAATTGTGGAAAAACTGTGAAAATTAAAAAAAATAATATATTATGCTGATGATGTTAAATATTTATTATGCGATGGAATTACCCATATTTTTTGTTGTTTTATTTTGTTTTAATAGAGAGTCTGTTCTCCAATTTCCTTCATTCTGAATTTTTTTTATTTTATTTTTTTATTTTTTTGTAAGTTTTTTTTTTTTTTAATAAACTTCTGCCGGTGATTTGCGAGGGTCCTAATTGGGCGCGTTTCGCAGCTGGGCCAAGTTTGCGTCTCCCTACAATTAACTCTCCCGTATTCTCGCCGTTGAAATGCGTTAATGCATTAATATTGTATATGGAACAGCTGAAGTCTTGGGTAATACCGGCAGAGGGGAGACCCCGGCAGATGGAGAAAACAAAACAAAAAAAAAAAAGTTTTAATAAGCCCTGGGGGCCTGACATTGTCATAATGCCCCCTCCCCCCTCCAATACCCCAGCCTTTAGGACATGCTTTGTCTTGAGTCGGGAGTTCGCTTTGTGACAGATTTCAATTGAACTTTTTTCAAGTAAAGTAAATTCAGGGATTTTTTTATTTTTTTTTTGGTGTTTCGATCAAATTTAACAGCTTTGAAGAGTTTTTCTTTGTTTTTTTATTTTATTTTAATAAGAAGTCCTTGTTAATACCCCCGCCCCCCCCCCGAGGGGCACAATTAGGTAGAGGTGGAAATTTAAGTCAAGAACATTAAGAAAAGGACATTTTTGCCCGGAAACCCCATATAATATAAATATTGACGTATAGATTTTTGGTGTAACTTATTATAAAGTAGGAAATTATAATTATAGATTTTCTTGTCCTTTTTTTCTTTCATAATTAGGGTTTAGGGAAAGGGTTAAGGATATTAACCCTTTCCGCTTAAGCTTTTCTGACACTTTTTTAGCGCAGATTCTGGTATAAAGCTTTTTTCTCGCCGGCGTCGGTTCATTCATTAGCTTAGATCTGGCACCTCCGCTGGGAAACCATTCCTCTCTTGCCAATACCAGCGGCTGATGGGAATTATAGTTAACAGCAATAGGAAAAAGTCTTGAACTTTTTCTTGTAGAAAACAAAGTAGTTTTTGTTAAAACAAAAGTGGCATTTTGTGCCGCTCTACGACTTCAAAGCCGAAGTTCCCAACATATCGATACGAAGAGTAATATGACAGGTCAGAACCGCCCCCCCCCCCCTCCCGCGGATCACAGAATAATCGACAATGTAAGAAATTGCTAAAAATCAGTAAATGACATTAAAAAGGAGATTTACTGACCGAGGAACGTTTCGCACAGTTTCATCTTCGCTGCTTGTCTCGGAGACGCTTCACGCCGAACTTAACTTCATTCCTAGAAAAGTTGTTGCAAGTTCCAAAAGCTTATGTGTTGGAGAGGTCGATGCGAGCCCCGAGCCGGCCAATCACAGCCCTGCCTGCGATAATTACCCAACAATGGGGCCGTGGGCAGCCAATCCAGGCCAACAGCCCTGTGTGCCAAAAACAATGGCTTATAGACGAGGAAGACAAAGAGAACCTGCTCCCCCCTCTGATACTTTGCCTGCTGGAACTTGGGACAATCCCCCCCCCCACCCCACTCAACACACACGCATGACACATTGTATCAGATAACAGCAGTGACTTCCTTACACGTTACGTTTACTTTACTGAGAGGGTGGTAGATAAGTGGAACAGCCTCTCAGCAGAAGTGGTAGAGGGTATTACAGTGAGGGTATTAAACATGCATGGGATAGACATACGGCTCCTGAATCTAAGACGAGACCAACGACTGATTAAGGTTTGAGTCCCAAGAGCTGACAATCGCTCTAGTCAACACGTAACCACACAATTTACCCTGAGCATTACAGAACAAGTTGGGATTCATCATACTAAAAAAACCTGTCATGATTGTGGGGCTTGAGGACTGGGTGGGTTGTACACCCCTGGCCCCCCCCCCCCCGGGTCATGTATGAAACTGAAAGGGTTAACAGCGCAGACAAACACTTTAAAGGTTTTGCTAAAACAATGAAGAATCTGTGAAAATGTCCTGCGCGAGGCCGACGCAGAGATCGTGTCAGGAGACCCCAGGCTGGGATCCCCCCCCCCCCGCCGGCAGATGGGATCCATTGTCCTCGGGGATCCATTAACACAGAAATGCCCAGTCATTCGGTAAACTTTAGCTGCATTTCCCTGTTTCGGGTCGTTTGCTAGCAATCTGCTTTTTTTTTTTAACTCCAACTTCTGATTCAAACAAAGACCCGAGCGGCAGCTGCTCCGGAGCCTCCAGAAAGCATCGGGAAATTACATTACTGCCGACGGCCGGCAGATGACTTACTGCGAGGCTCATCTCTCTAATCGAATAGAAGCCCTAAAAACATTACGCTTCCCATTAACTGTCCTGATAAAGTCCGCTAAAGAGAAACATTTTGTTCTGAACCCTAAGAAAGAAAAACTACTTATTTTGCGCTCAGATTTTTTTTTTTTTTTGGCTAAATACCATTTATTGATCTTTATGGCTTGGATTCTGTTGAGCTTTTATATGGGGGGGGGATTTGATGCCTCAATCTAGAAATGTTGCCGAATCGACTTGGTGGTCAGAGTCAGAAGGTTTATAAAAATTCCCACTTGAGCCTTCCTGGCTCCAAAAAAATATTAATTTCCCAAATGGCACCAAACTATCCATTAATACAGGGAAAATCAGGCTCACAAATGTCATCTTAAAAAAAAAAAAACACCCGGCTAGCTCTGGGTGCTAAATCTTACATTTAAAAAGAATATATTTACAGGAAAATTCATTTGTTAAAAAGTTTTATTTTCAGTTGCTGAATAAACGCCCTTTCTCCTAAACCTGCCAAAAATGACATTTTCATACAAAATGTATTTTTTTTTTATTTCACTTCTAGTGCCCCTGATAAAACACTTTATCTCCTCCGCATGCCAAAGAAAAGTTTCCCCAAATAAGCTTTTCTTTTTCATAAAAAAAAATCATGTTTTTAATGTAATCCGATAAAAGCCCAAATAAACCGTTTCTTTCTTTAAAACCATAGAAAACTTCTGAAAAAGTTTCCCAAAATATGTCTATTTTACAAAATAAAATATTTTTTGAAGTCTTCTTTAAATATCACATTTAGTTGCCGATAAACCCGTTCATCCCCTCGACCCGACGAATAAAAAGTCCAAAAACTCCCAAAATAAATTATTTTTTTATACAACAGAAATAATATTTTTAATGTTATCTGACCAAATTTCAGAAGCCCCAATAAACCGTTTATAGAAAACTTCAGAAAAAGTTTCCCAAACTACTATGTGTTTTTTTATTAAATAAAATATTTTCTTAAAAAATTGTTACTTTCGGCGGCCTTAATTAACCCCAACTTTTCCAAAATTGCAATCATATATATTACGTCCTTAAGTTAATGATGTCATACTTTGAGGGTCAATACAGCAAGTGAGATGATATCCGGTTTGTGATAAAATGTGACGTGGAGTCAGGGGGGGGGGATTTTTTTTTCTTTTTCTGTTTTTTTTTTAAATTGAAAATCAAAAGTAGGTTGATTTGTCCTTAGAATTGAAAAGGAAAAAATCTGCTTTGAGGAGGGCAGATGGAAAGAGAGCCAAACATTGATCCCAGCTGGGGCGGACGAGCGAAAATTCTATGAGAACCACTTTCTCCAGCCTCCCATATGGAGAATGAGCTGGAGGGGGGGTTACTTAAGAAAGCACTGAACAAAGACCCTAACTTGGTACAATTCAAAAGGCTAAACTTGTCCATTTGTTGAAATTCAACGATTATTATTAATTCAGGACATTACAGCCGGACAAAATGAAACCAAAAATATTTATAATTATTTATTTTAAAAAAAAGTTGGATAAATAAAAAGTTTGTAGAATAATATATTTATTGGTTATTTTTTTATATGTATTTTTATTATGTGTTATTTATGTCTTCTGGGTAGACGTCACAGGGATTTGAATGATTTGCAGGAGGAAAAAAAAAAAATCTTGTAATTTGATTTTTTTTTTGCTGAATAAAATGTTAAAAAAAAAAAAAAATTGAGGTTTGAAATACGTGAAATTAATGAAATTCAATTACTTTTGATTGTTTTCTAAAAACGGAAGTAAAATTTTAGATTGGAGAAAATATTCAAAAAGAAGCATTTTTAAAAAAAAAAAAAAGTCAATGAGAGTCCCGCGGTGGGAATGGCTTGTAGGGAGGGCAGATAACAATGTCTGCAAATTGTGAGGCTGATAAAACGGGGGGAGAAAGAAAGTTTTTAGTGATTATCGGGAGGACAGGTGGCAGAAGTAATGGGTTATAGGAACAAAGTTGGCCATTAGTGTAAGAATAGGGTTTGGCCCAGCTGGATGGCAGAAGCCGTTGCTGAAAGATGATCGGCAGATAATGGATGGCGGGCAAAGCGAAGTCTACGATAAGACGACCTTCCTTTCTTCTCCTCCTGTTGGGATTGGGCTCAGTCTCAACTTTTTGGTTCATTTGGGAAATGATCAGATTATTAAAAGCCTCTGCCTGCGCCTCTACTTTTGTTGGTCTTCATTCCCGCCATCTTCTTCCAATTTCCATCGGAACCTCGGAGAGCATGGAGCGCCGGGGAAGATGTGAGCCAAGCCCATAGGCAATTGCTGTGTTGGGGCATCGGGGCAACTCGACGGGATCCACTTTAAGCCACATCTACTCAGCAGCACCATCTGTTGCCCTCTGGTAAGTTGGGCTACATTCTCCCTCAAATTTCAAAGATTTCTTTTGAAAATATGTGCAAATTTTTTTGGTGATAGAGAGGCAGAACGATTTTTATGGAACGTTTGATGAATTTTGGAATATTTGGGAAAAAATGGTTCCCCCGCATAACAGTTGAAGATACCGGTCGCTGGCTCTTACTCGTTGTTTTAGAAACAATGTTTCTTGGACGTGTTCCACGGAGAATGACCATCTGTGACCATTCCACCCCCTCCCATTCTTCTTATGTTTGCAAAATAGAGTTGTTTTATTCCGCTTTATTGGTGGATAAGAGGAACGGCGTTCCACAGAATGCAATTTTCTTTAATAATTACGAGTGCTGGCAATTTCAAAGATAAAAAATGAACGTTACTGTGTGTTTTGCCGAAGCCTCCCGCGGATTTAATGAGGAACAACAAAGTGGTCCCTACGCGGTGATTTCCACCGAAACATCACTTACCAGTCTGAAAATGTAATGGGTACAAATTACACTCGCTGCTCATTACTGGATCAGAAAGGATGCTGGGAATTTGGGCGACGCTGATGAATCCCTTGGCTTCCTGGAACCAACCAGTTCCCACTTTCTGCCACGTCGCGGTATATGGTGGCCGATATGAAGACCACCGTGCAAACACCCAACTATTCAGTAGACATGGCGATGAGCCAGCGTTCTTCTAGCCGTCTATCTGTTGAAAATCTTGGGTATCCGTCAAAGGCTCGACTAGAAGGTGGATGGGGGGGGTCCTAAACCGTTTTGGGGGCCCGGTTTTCACTCCCTTGCGGGACAGGGCTGATCTGAGGATGATACCCCCAGGGTATCATCATGTCGAGTGCAGAGACTTGGGGAACTATGATATCACAGATTGACCTCACTTACTAGCAGAGGAACAGGATTTAGGAAAACCCAAGGGGCCCTTAGAACTGAAGCCAACAAGGGCCACCCCCCTGCTTCAGCCTATGATGACTACCAGGGCACCAAAACCTTTGAGACTTTTCAGCTAATAAAAATGAGATAAATGAGGGGAGTGATGGGTACATAAAATCCCGAGGGGTCTCCGCTAAGGTCGGCCATGTTGGGGCACTAAGGTCGGCCATGTTGGGGCATTAGTAGCTAAACCCCAAGTCCGGTGCGATAATATGTTCTGATTTCTGGGTACGTTTCATCCTCTCCATTCCATGGGGTGATTACAGTGAGCGATTTGCCATGAAGGAGGGATGAGCCGCCATACATCTGCCTGCCAGGAGCTGATCACGCTCTGCCAAGGCTGCCGGCGGAGGCTTCTGGGTGCGAACTGACAATTTTCTGTTAAATGAAGAAAAGGAAAAAAAAACCTCGACCCTGAAAACAGGTTCCATATTAACGAGCTCTTCCTCTCAAAACATTTACATTTCAGCTGACAGCGGCGTTATCTCAGCAGAAACAGCAGTGCTGACTCCGGGAAGCCAGAGCTCGCCGCCGTCATTCGCACAATCAGGGGTTATTCGCACCGGCTGACGGCCGACATGCGGCCAACGCTCGCAAAATGAATAATCAAACAGGGTGCCGCTGACGCCCCAGCACAATCTGTTCTACAAGAGACACCGGCACCGGCAATTGGCGAGAAATGGCGAATTCACTGACTATATCAATGATCCAAACAACGTATAACGCGGGATCCGGCGCGACCCCCTCAGGCAGCCAACCCCTACCACTTACCCCTGTGCTGCCATCAACCACGCCGGCGCGAGGTCACTATGGAGGCTGTGCTCTAGCAGCACCGGGGGGGGGGGTTGACTGATCACACAAAAGGGCACTAAGGCACCCGGCTATGTGGCAGAGCCGCCCTAAGCCTAGAGAATACCCCACTGCTTGTTAGGCGCATTCAAAGTCTCTAATTCAAAGTCTGGAGGGTGCCCACGAGGGCCAAACTAGTCCAGAGTCATGCACCGTACACAAGTACTTGTGCGGTGACACGAGCGTCCGGTGAAAAGTTTAACCCTTTATCCGTCTAACCCCAACGGAGCGATCCTCACAGCTCAATGTGAGCCGCCTGCAGAGAGTCGCCGCCGAGGAAATCATTAAGAAAATATGAAGCATCCGTTCTGTTTTAAATAAACGTTATTTATTACACATCATCCTGGCAAATCCCAAAATGGCTAAATTTGCAATTCTCTATCGATTTTTGCCATTTTCTATCGATCTACGTGTATTTAACCCATCATTTCCTGAGCAGGAAGTGGCGGTGTGACATCACAGGAAGTAGTGAGCGCAAAGGTAAACTGCTTCCTCCAGCACAATAAAATGAGGCAATTTCCGGGTCATATGTCTTCATTTCTTCTTTGACGTCCTTTTAAGTTGTGTTTCGGAGGGAGCTTATAGGCCGACTCCTTATAGGCGTCTTTTCTTCCCATGGCCCGGGCGACGGTTACAAGACGTGTAACGCAGCCATTAGAAGCTGGAAGTCATTAGAGTTCTCAGCTGGGCTTCCACGCTCAACAACCAGAAAGTCGCCCTGGAGTGTGCGATAAGACTCACGCACGGCTTCGGGGAGGGATAATTACCCAGCGGAAGCAAGGGATGCTAATTACTACAAGTCTGAAGTGTCAGGGCGCGCAGAGTACAAGCAAACGGTGAATGCTCTAGGGACAGAGAGGACTCGGCTCTTACTGCCACTTTCCCCAAATCCTCTATAAGAAGCTAAAATATCTATAAGAAACCTACCATGAGAGCCGCCATCTTAACTTCCTGTTCCCAAGATCTACACCATTATTCCTCCCCATTCAGTTATCTTTCCTCTATGGCGCAACCATCGGGGAAACAAAATTGGTTGTTATGGTGATAAGACCACCAGCGGGATGAATTTAATACAAATTTCAAACCAAACAAAAAAACCAGCCAAAGGGATGAAAGCATCCCGAAGCTCCAATTTTGGGGACAAACTACGATTCTTAACACAACTTGGAATCAATCGATTCTGTGTCCGTCACTCAATAAACTCCCTCTTTCCGTCACACAGACGCTTTGTCCTGGAAAGAAAGACTTCCACACAGCGGTTTATGAGCCAAGCAGAGGAGGAAGCCGCCATTATTCAAAGTTGTCGGCGGCCACAGTGAATGGACAAACTCAAAGTTTCCTTCCAAGGAGCAGACAGGACGGATGAGACATGTGTGCATGAATGGAGGCGGATGAATGGGGGACAGGGTCTCGTCACTCGCAATTATGCAGAATGTTTTCAGGGCCGATCAGGGGCCACTTCCTTCCTTCCTAGAGGAAGCTGTCTGTTGCCACGGGTCCGGGGGCCAGAAGAAGACCTTTGTTTGGGGAGACGGCAGGTGCTCCCGGGTGGCACAGAGAGTCCTTTCTAAACGCCGTCCCTGCCTTATCTCAGCTCCCGAGACATTTTCTATTAGAAGTTGGGATGGAGAGACCAGAGGGAGATAAAAGAGAGCATTTTTTTTTAATGCGGGGAGAAGAAAGAGACACCGAAGCCTCGTACACGTGACTCCCCGGCCTGAAGGGTTGGATAATGTGAAATGGCCTCCCCTGTGATGGGTACGATCTGCGGCCTCTTTATCTCGAGGCCCCGGCGCTCGCGAGCCAATCGGAGGGTTTCGCTGATACAGAATGGGGTCAACAGCTGCTCTCTAATGTAAAAGCGGTACGCGAGACGTAGCCCCCATAACCCACATCTACATCTGTACCGGGTCACGGACTGCGGGCTATCCATCTAACTGTATCACTGATACACGGATCAGCCTACTGGCCAAGGTGGTAGCGCAGCCATAACAAAGGATTCCATGAGGTTCCGAGAATAAAGAAAGTGTAACAATTACCAGAATAATTACTTCCATGTTCTTGAAGGTCAAACCCCCCCAACCGTCCAGCTCGAAGGTAACCCCTAATTTCCGTACTCACCCTGTGCGCTCCGTGCGACCCCGGCCTCCCTGATCACTAATCACAGATCTATTCTCTGTTTAGGATCATCCCCATCCCAGAGATCTCATGCAAAGCGACATGAAAATGAGGTCCGCACCCCCGCCGGACACCTGCCTCTCTCCGATGGAAGCCTCTAGGCACGGAGCCGCCATGCAAATATCATCCACACATTAACCCCGTGCGGCCCAGACTACTGCGCTAAGGGGTTAATCATCTGGATACTCAGCAAAGAAGAAAAAAAAAAATACTTCTGACTGGTATTCTATGAAGCTTCAGTGAATGGGTTAAATACGCAAAATATACCGGGAGTATAAAGAGAAGTAATAATAATGATATCATTATTAAATATATTCATATTATTAGACTTGGTTTTTGCATAATAATAATAATAATAAATATAATAATGAAAAATAATAATAATAATGCGTATTATTTATTATTATTATTATTATTATTACTATTGGTATCAGTTTATCAGCCATATGCCTATCCTATACATTTTTAAAGTCCGTCACTCTACCACTTCTGCGGGGAGGCGGTTCCACTTATCTCCCCCCCGCTCAGTAAAGTAAAACTTCCTTCCATTCCATCTCGTCGTCGGACCCTCTAGTGTTAGATTCTGGGCTCTCTGTTACATTGTTTCAGATCCGCATGGGAATGAAAGCCCTGTTTGCTGTTGGCTTCTGAAGCGCTCTGGCATTTATAGTGTTAAACAGATCTGTCACTTTCCGAAGCCCACCTTACGTGATACCGCGGGGGCCGCCATCTTAAGTTCCCGTATCTCCGGATCTGCATGATTATTCCTCCCCATTAAGTCATCCTTCCATGCCGTTACATTACAGGCTGCCCCCGACTTAGGCATTAAAAACACAGCTTTCCAAATCAATGGCATTCATTACAAAACAAATAAACAAATAAAGAGATAAACAAATAAACAGATAAACAAATAAACAGATAAACAAATAGTTTGGTGATTTTAAGACTCCGGGTTTATTGATATCGCCCACTCGAGGTGTAGCGCAGCACTCAGACCCGGGAGGTAGGGGATGAGGCCGGAGCGGCGCTCGCTCCCGGCAGATGGCTCTGTAGATAATGATGGTTGAACGTCGCCCCTCCTGTCCTTCATCATGGAGCGTTGCCATGGCAACCCCCGAGCCGAAATGGATTCCGCTTAATACGTTTATTGACTCAGAGAATGGAATCTGTTCAAACAAAATAATAATAATAAAAGAGTCCGGGCCCCCTGTCCCCACAGCCCGGCTGCCGTTATCGCGCATGGTCAGGTATCGCCAGCTCTTGGTCCTCCCCAGGCTCCTTTTGTGCCTCTGAAGATCCTCAACAGAAGCCTTTTTATCAGAAGAACCACGAAACTGACACGAAAATGTTAATTTAACCAGAGACCCCCATAAAGGAATATTACGGCACCAACCCCCCACCCCCGCCTTATCACAAGGACCAAATATATTAGTATTTTATCTTTTTTTGGTGTGGGGGGGCCCGGGCACCGGCTGTATCAGATGTTGGCCAGTAATTGGGGAGTACGGGGGGGGGGGCCCTCTGTGTATTCGGACATCGATTCACGGTATATTTTTGGGATATTTTCTGATTTGGCGTTTTTGGAAATAAAACCCGGGATTTTAGTGATGAGCGTTTTGGCGAAGCAACTTTATCAGGACTTTATTCATTACGGGAGATTACGGCCCCCTGTATAATGTATAGATAAATCAGTGAGCGGCCCCCTGTATAATGTTAGATAAACAGCGCCGGCCCCTGTATAATGTATAGATAAATCAGCGACCAGCCCTGTATAAATGTATAGACGGCCCCTGTATAATGTATAGATAAATCACCCGAGCCCTGTATTAAGTATAGATAAATCAGCGCCGCCCCCTGTATAATGTATAGAAATCAGTGAGCGGCCCCCTGTATAATGTATAGATAAATCCAGTGAGCCGGCCCCTGTATAATGTATAGATAAATCGTCACGGCCCCTGTATAATGCTATAGATAAATCAGTGACCGGCCCTGTATAATGTATAGATAATCAGCGACCGGCCCCCTGTATAATGTATAGATAAATCAGTGAACCGGCCCCTGTATAATGTATTAGATAAAATCAGTCACCGGCCCCTGTATAATGTATAGATAAATCAGCGACCGGCCCCCTGTATAATGTATAGATAAATCAGTGACCGGCCCCTGTATAATGTATAGTTAAATCGGTGACCCAGCCCCTGTATAATGTATAGCATCAGCTCCCAGTTTCATGAATGAAGCCCCAGGGTCTCTCCTGCGCATGGTCTGACTCCGTGACAAAGGGCCGGTCACACTTCTGGGAGGCGTCCCGTTCCGGGCTGCAGCCTCATTAACTGCTGAAGAGCTCTGCTAATAAGCTTTGTACACAGGCCACGGCGGCGGGGCGGCCGTCCCAGCTGTCACCCAACTAAACAGCTCAAACTACAGGAAGAAAAGAATTAACCCCTTCCACCGAGGCGACAAACACAATTTAAAAAAATAACACCCAAAAACGCGGATGAAAAAATATAATTTAACTAAAACGAAAAAAAAAAAGTTTTTATTTGTGTTTCCAAGGCAACCTCTCTTTTTGTATAATACGTCGCCGGAGAGTCAGCATCAAAGCTTATTACTTTATTTTTTATTATCTATATTTTTTTTTATTAATAATATTAAATCCTTATATCCCATAACTCTACGGAATCCTCGCGATTTGCTGAGTAAATAAAGTTCAGCAATTTTGGGTTTAGAAATTTGACAAAACGTTTGCTCCAAAATCTGGGCCCGGGGTGCTTTACGCCGTTTGGGCGACAGTATTTTTTTTCTATTTTTGTTTTTTTAAATGGCCAAAAAACTCATGGTTTTCGTCATCAGATCCGTCGTCGGAGAATCGTTAATTTTCTACATTTTTTTGGTAAATATGAAGGATTTTGGTTGATGACGATCCGAACGTCCCTAAAATTCCAAGAAACCCAACAAAACTTTATTTTTCAGTATTTTCTCTCCGCATTTCCAGGGTGGGGGGGGCAGACTTTTTGGGAATAATGGCCCCTGTGAATAGCTATTGTGAAGCCACCTGGGGTCTCGTGGCTTGGCCGGCCGGCATTGGATGGGGATTTGGGGTGGTCACGTGTTCTCATTCACTCTCTTTTTATCACCCCCTCCCCCACCCCGACACGATTTCCCAAACATCTGTATGCAAATCCGGTTACATTAGGGGCTTGGAGGGCCAGCCGGGGGTGATTTATCGGGGGGCTTCAGAAATCCCGGACAGCTGGTGTACAATGTGCAGGACCGCGGGCCGCGCCAAGCATGTCGCATACCTGCCCTGACTACCCCGGGGGCCAAAGTGTCCAGCAATTTACAGAAGGGAACGGATTTGTATTATTATTAAAAAAAACCACATGTAATTCTAATAATATCCATATATTTAATAATGATATAATAATTATATACTTTATACTCCTGCTGTATTTAGCACCACAAAGTTGGCAATTATTATATTATTATTATTATTATATATCATATTAATAAAATCTAATACAAATTCTAATTATATTATTATATCATATTATTTCATATTAATAAAATATAATATAATAATAATAAACCTATATTATACTATATTAATAATCATCATTTTTATTATATTAATATAACGTATAATAGTATTATTTGTTATTTGGGTTTCTTGACATCGATGGACTTTTTCTTTCTCTTTTTTTTTTTCCGACCTACTTAATTATGAGTTTGAGGAGGGAAGAGATGCCCCTAATTTGCCCCTTTTCCCTGCGATGTGGGCCGACCGGGCGTATAATGTCCGCTGCACGGGGCTTCTGCCTGTAATTACCCCTATAGACACTCTCCCCTATTCATGTGCTACTCCGTAAACTGCTCCTGCCTGGGGGTAACTGCGACTGCAGCTGCCCCTCTCAATGAACAAAGCTGTGATTTGCCTAATTACGCTCCAATTTGCAGGGAAGCGGACGGACCCCGCGCCTGCGCTCCATGCTGATGTCTGTCACCCCGTGCCTGCTCTCTGCCTTCAAACATTCTGCAGCCAATTGGAAGTAAGCATGGTCGAGAGCTCTTCTCCCATTGGCTAGTGTCGCACCTTATTCCGTCTTTAATGCCTCTCTTCCAGTCAGTGAGCTGGAGGTCTCCGTATATTGCTACCCAATCCAGCCAATGGGAGAGAAGCAGAGCGTGGGCTCTGTCTCTCATTGGCTGCATGCACCTCAGTCCATGGAACCATCTTTCCCGCTGAATCTCCCGCAGTCCTGTTATGCGGTGAAAGTTGCGCATGCGCCCAGGTGATGACGTTGCGCCGTGCCTCATTGGCCTGGGGGGGGTTATGGCGTCTCTGTACCCCGTACTCCCCCGCTAGCCCGGGTACCCGCTTGCATGCACTGAAACCTCCCTGCGGCTGGATGGCATGATGGGAGTTGACAGATCATCCTATATTTAGATTCTGGTTTCTCCTGAATGTCTCCGTTCTGCGTAGGGACGCCGGACCCCCATTATCCCCCGCGTAATCCCCCCCGCCTCCCCTCCTTGGTGCGCGAGGCTGAGAACCCCATTCAGAGCGATCTCGTTAGATATTCCGCTAATGGACTTTCAGGCACAGAGTTGTTATTTTCGCGCGATGCTCGCTGTTTTTCCTCCCCTTTAACGAGCCACAAAACAGAGAGCGGAAAATTACAGCAATCAGCCGGCCACCATTAGAGCATCTGGGGCCGCGCTTTACAGAAGACTGGATCCTTTTCCCCAAAGCAATTAGGTGCGCTAATGAGCGAGCCGGGGCTGGAAATGGGTCTGTGCCATTCATCAGGTGCCCCCTCCAACCCATAAAGAGGCGGGGCAGGACAGACCGGGGGGGGGTGAAGGGGAGCCTTCGGTGCGATACGCCGAATTGTTTAGTATTTAAGCCCCAAACCCCGACAATCGTCTGCTTCATCGACAAAGAGCCCGCCCCGCGTCACCCCCAATTCCACCATTTTCACTGAATTACACAAAAAAATCATTCAGGAATCCAGTAAAATAATGAATAACCAGTAAAAAAAAAAATCCTAAAATGTACGTTTTTGGTGAAATTTATTTTATTATTTATTTAGAGGAGAAATTATCAGATAATGTCCTGAGTTTCCTCCATCTGATCCGCGGGACGTTTTAGGAACCGGGTCCAAGTGTACAGCGCGCCAGAATACGCTGAGGCCAGATGTCTTTCCTGAGAGGATGGTAGATAAGCGGAACAGCTTCCCAGCAGAGGTGGTAGAAGGTAATACAGTGAGGGTATTAAACATGCATGGGATAGACATCCGGCTCCTGAATCTAAGACTGAATCTGAGTCTTTACAGCAGGGACTAGTTTGACCCATCAATGAGATCTACGACTTCTCCTGGGTCGCTGTTCCACGTATCCACCACTTATTCTCAGTAAAGTAAAACTTCCTAAGATTACATTTCACACGAGCTGCGGCCCGGGCGGGCGACGCGGGTGAATCTCGTTTCCTCACAGCGAGTCCCCCACCTGCCCGCGTGGGGTCTGCCCGTCTCTTGCCCCGGGGGCTCCCTGAGGCAGCTGCCGCACAGACCTGTCCTTCAACCTGCCTTTTGTGTCCCGGAAAATCCTTTAAACAAACCCTTTTGTTCTCACCCCAAATCCGAGCGGGGAGGACAAATCCGAGCGGGGAGGACATTTCCTTCTCGCTAATCGTTTTATCATCAAACAACTCCGAACAAAAGGCTGCCGCTTCACACCTGCCCCGAGTATTTACCCCGGCTTCAGGTGCCTCGTCTGGGGCTGCAGCTGCCTCAGAACCTCTCATGGAGACTTAACCTTCTCACTGCTGGTCCAACCCAACAGAACCTTCTAGATCCAGCTGAATGCACCCCTCCCGCCGGACCACCCCCTTCTGCCCCCTGTCCACCTACGGCACCTAAAATAGTTTATTGCCCCCCATGTCACGTGACACCGGGGGGGGGGGGCAACCATGTTCCACGTTCCGCTTCCACAAGGTGTTGTCATGTTACCCCCTGCACCCGCTACAATAATATATGAGGAGGAGATTGTGGCCCCGGTTGACCTGGGAGCGGAGAGGCAGGGGGCTCCTCGTAGACCATCCCCCACTTACCCCACGTCTGCACTCACAATACCGGCAGCTGCCGGGGAGCGGGGGCTAAAAGCCACTCGCATTTATTTACTCCACACAATGGGCTGTTTGAACAGCCTCTCATACCCTGTGGCCGGGGGTATGGCAACCTCACGAGCAGAGAGGGGCAAGAAAAGCCCCCCCGGGGGGTAATAAGCCAGCACTACCTGGCGGAAGGTACCAAGCGGTGCGCGTCCAAATGCAACCTGCGCCACTGCACGGCAGCTCAACAACTCAAATGCACAACCGCACACGGACACGTGTTACCCGCACAACCATGTCAGGCATCACATGCGCGACTCCATCCCCTTAATGAAGAACAGGAAAGCACTTTTGGTTCAGGCACCTGAGGAGTTGCGGGACCTTCTGTTCTATAGAAACCCTCTTTAGAAGCCATTGTTGTCTTTGTGAGGGAGCCGCTGCAGGCACACGCGCACGCACACATATTCACACTTTATTATCCCAACAACTGTGACACAACGGCTCCACAGACACCCCAAAAAAGATAACCAACCAATCACCGAGCCAAGAGAGAGCGACACAGGGGGGGCCACTGAGCCGGAAAAGAGACACAAGAAAGGGGTTCGTCCGACACATTTGGGAGAAATTCCAGGATTCCGGAATCTCACGAAGGAAAAAGTGAGCATTTTTGGAGAGCTAAGCTGTGACCCCAAAATCAGCCCCATCCGGCCCCCGTCTAGTAGATTCTGGTCTCTTTATGTATTTAAATGTCTCTCTCTCCCTCTCCTCCAACCTATAAGGACTGGAAAGGGCAGGTTAATCATCACATTTGCCCTTTTTTTTTTCTTCTGTTTATACAGATTTGCCCAAAAGTGTTAAAAGTTGTGCAGGATGCCGGTTCGGGGGTTAATCTCCGGACACAGAGGTCTCGCTCGCTAACAAAGCTGGGGTTTGTCTTAAATAAACTCCCCGATTGCCCGATCTCTCTCCCGGAGACGGAGCAAAGTCCTCCGGCAGCCGAGTTCCCTGCAAAATCTGCCCCGTCGGAAAAGTTTCTCGCCCCGTCGGCTTGCGAGGCGCGTGAAATGAAGCCGACGTATTCATTGCTGTCGCGCATTCAGATGAACAAGAGGGATTAATGCAACGCCGGAGCTTCCCCGGTCTGTCTCTTCGCTCGCATGAACATATGGCGCGAGGCTAATCTCCTCAACCCCTGTCAGGGAATCGCCCCTGGGTTAATTAGCCGGTCTGGGAGCGTCTCGGCATTCTCCTCCTGAGAGCGGATTCTGCCGGGGTCCGCGGACCCTTAAAGGGGAATTCATGCCGTTTTAGAACGCTTTGCACACCGTCTCTTTGTTAAATACGATTCCAATAATGTATAATAATAACCTGTTACATTTATTTACCGCCCAAAAGGTGAAGCATTTGGTCAAACTGCACCCAGAGGGTCCGGACTCTGGGACCCCGATAACCTTAGGGCTCGAAGGAACGTTCGGTCGGTCGAGTTCCGTTTGAGTTCCTTTGCGGTTCATGTCTTTAGTCGGAGTCAATAACTTTATTGGGCCGGCTTGGGAAAATATGTCCAATTCTATGAGCCTTTAGGGCCTCAGAGGTCTCGTCGCCAGATGGCAGAACCCTTTTTTTTGTCTTTCTGGTGATTATATGACCTGCCTGCGTTGAGCTCTTCCACATCTGCTAAAAGGCCATCCCATGCACCCATCACCCATTTAGTTTTCTCGCCTGCTTAGTCTTCTATCTGCGTAGCTCAGTGGGCTCCAGGATAGACCTCTTCTACACTGCGCCCCAAAAATGGCTGGTCAGAGGTGGCATCCAACGCAGATTACAAACTGACTTTGAGTTCTTATGTCTGGCCAGGAAGGATTTTTGTGCAAACGAAGAAACTACGGAGGCTTCTTGGGTGGTAGGACGTTGGTGGCAGCAGTGGGGTTCCCTGTATTTTATTAAACGAGGGGTTCCCTGTATCACTGCAGGGCGATAGGTGGCCCTATAATGGTCAATAATCCAATATACAAATGTTGACGTTTAGAGCGGACGAGGAGTGGCGCGGAGAACGTAACGCTCTGAGGGACACTTTTTAAAGAGCTATCTGAGAAGGCCAACGATTGAGGCTCGAATTAAACATATTTACTTATTTTAGGAGAAAGGTTTTATAGGCCAACGGTTTTGCCCAGCCTAGAATTTCCCAGCTCTGGAGTCAGACGACGGGGGATCAGCCAGAGGTCCTCTTTGTCCGCTCATTCGATGGTCCTTTATGGTCCTATCCCAATTTTTATTGAGTTTGGGTCCAGGATATTCTCACTTTCCTGTGGCCCTGAGATAAGAACCAGGAGCGGTTA
The DNA here is from genome assembly GCA_009364415.1 of Spea multiplicata. Lineage (NCBI taxonomy): Eukaryota > Metazoa > Chordata > Amphibia > Anura > Pelobatidae > Spea > Spea multiplicata. The sequence goes on along the minus strand of VKOC01017427.1, from coordinate 14,933 downwards.
ATTTCTACATTAGAATAAAGTTTATTTCTCCTTCTGGGGACTCCTGAGGTTAGGAGCTGCTGACTGTCTCAGTCTGGGGTCCGTTCACAGCGATTTATAACATGGAGCTGAGCTAAAAGGGCAGCAGAGGAAAGAAATGGGTCCCTTGATCGCTGACCCTGGGGTCGGGGGGCAAAGGGGCAGAATGCTATTGTGTCTGGAGGGACACACACCTGCTGGAGGACTCCTCGCAGGTCACGCTGCCACCTAGTGCCCCACATGGGAACCTCCACAATACAAATTCTTCAAGTTTTTTTTTTCGGAATCGGTGAATATTGTCAAACTTTGCGCTTCTTGTAACGATAATTCTAGCTCAATTCTCTTTACCGGGACCTATTTGTATATTCAAAAAGAATACCGGATACCCTCATCTTTATATATTGTGTGAGTCGTACTTTGGACAAAGAACCCCCTGTTTTGGGGGTCTCTGGGATACCTCGACAATGACAAGACAGGGAGATCCTTTGGCCTCTCCTTCCTACGGTTGTTGGTTTTAGAAAACCCGCTGCCGCCTCAGACTAACCCACAAAGTAAAGTTTGTGGCATCTCACAAAGAGGCCTCAGTATGCCCCCTCCAGATGTACCGGCCGAGGGTCCGGGAAGACCACCCTCTGTGTTTTTCCAGATAATTCGCAATTTGGACCCTTTCATGGAATGGCCAGACTGTGATTTTCACTTTCAGTCAATCACACCACACCTCTAACCCCACACCCTAAATCAAAATGGCTCCTCACTGGCCAGAAACAGACCCTATTAATGTGAATTTGGTATCTTAAATTTACCAGCAAAATAAAGTTTTTGGTTCAGGTCCTTATCCTGAACCCCCCCCTACAATGTGATTTTATTTCTTCACATAAAATGTTTTTTTTTTATCTTTTCTGACCAAACTAACCATGCGATTATTAAAATATATCCTTATCTATGTAACAATGTAACCTTTCTCGGTAAATCACATTCTGGGGGAAAAAAAGCTGAGAAATATGTATTTTTTAAGCAAAGGAAAGCAGAAATCCTATTTAGTGTAAAAGCAATCGTCCCCGCTGTACATGCGCGCCCCCTGGTGGAAATGTGATGGACTGGAACGTGGAGTGTGAAAATTGTTAGAAAACATATATATACTGCATTTTTTTATTATTTTTTTTATTAGTTCTTGGAGTATTATGTGAGGCGTTGATGAAGCCGCCTGTAGGGGGCGCTGAGTGCTGTAATGAGGGGTAAGAGACATTCTGGCCAAAAGTGGCAATAAAAAAAAAAGCCAAACAGCTAGAAAGACGCTGACTGGAAACTCTCCCTGCTTCTCATTATTCCACAGGTATGCAAAACTGTTTAAATAATAGCATTTTAACTAAAACTGATATGGAAGAGATTGATAATGGCTCATTAATGGTGTTTGTTCAGTTAAAAGCAAGTATTGAGCAAAGCAAGGCGTACAAGCTTAAAAATCACTTCAAAAGTTGTTATATCATTAAAAATATAGGCTCAAACTAACGGATGCACACATATGATATATATATCCAGTGTATCTTTGCTGGATGGATACGTTACGCCTCGCGCTGCGTTATAGCGAGGAATGTATTGGGCCGTGTGGTGCGCTGGGATGTAAAATGGCGGCCGTGCAGCATGAGAGAGGTAAAGAAACCGTAATGCACGTTAGTTTAAATCTCTGCTGAATTGGTGTATATAATGGCGTAAATGAAACACGGGACACTTATTTGGATATGATTATTGCAGGGGTGTCCAACCTGCGGCCCTCCAGCTGCTGCAGGACTACATCTCCCATTCTCCTCAGCCAGCCCCTTAGCTGAAAGAGCATTATGGGAGATGTAGTCCTGCAGCAGCTGGAGGGCCGCAGGTTGGACACCCCTGGTCCATTGAAATGGTCCAGTGAAAAACATTTGAGATGTATATAAGGACAAACACTGTTTTGTATGTTGTTATGCGCAGAACACATGCTGTCAGACACAGTAGCGTGAATTGTGAATCTACTGAAGTAAATCGAACAGATTGAGCGCCTGAAATTGTGAATATGAACACTGATAGCACTGATCTGTCAACCTAGAGGAAATACGTCATTCATTTAAAAAATATTATGCTTGTTTAAAATGGAAAAGTGGTAATAAAAAAGGCTCCTGCTCCTCATTATTCTACAGTTCCGCCATGTTTGAAACCGCTAACAGAAAAGCTGTTTAATTGAGGCTGAAACTCCGTTAAACTCCATGAAATAACCACAAAAAAATTACGGTAGTTTGTTTCTTCCACGCGTTATTTCTTTTACTTTATGAATTTTTTAGTATTATTTTTCAGTTAAACCATAAACCACAGAGTGTTTCTGAAAGATTTCAAAGCGGTCTAACCATTAAAAAAAATGCATCGATATGTAAGTAAGTTGCGGGGGCCGCTGGCCAGGGTCATCCCGGGTCGATGTCCTGTTCACAGCTGATAATATGGCATCCGTCTTTCTTCATTCTGTAGAACGAGGGGGTAACAATGATAGGTTTCCCCAACTCCTGGTGATGGTCCTGGTTAAGGGGACTGGGTGCCACTGGGGTCTATAAACTCACTGATAGCCCCTCGAAATAAATGAACGAAGGGGACCCCTGGAATACGTCTTGTGGTTCGGAACGGGAGCGTCGAGATCCCAACATTCCAAAGGTTTGTAGGAAATATTTGTGGGCCGAATAAAATATTAAATAGATTACGTCGTCCTCAAAGGATCCAGAATCTTTCCTATTGACTTTTTTCAGAGCCCATAGACCCAAATTTTTATTACACCTCAAAGCTCAGGGCTCCCGCGGCAACATCACGAGGGAACGTCTTCTGCTCATCACTTCGGCCCTTGGAACTTTGTATCCGATGGGATGATGAGATATTTACAGAGCAATAAACTATTTACATGAACATTGAGTCCGCCAGCAGATGGTGGTGTCCGTACACAAATCAACGAACGCTCCTTCACGAGAACGGCACAGAGGACGGCTGCCTGCTTTGATTTAGGAGTTCGCTCCTTTATGACCCGGGTTAGATTCTGACCTTTCTCATTGGCTCAAAGAGCTGATTCTTTGGTGGAGACTTGGGGTTCTTTCGACGGCCCAACTCATAAATGTCTCTAAGACATGAACATTTTAGATCTTAGCCGAGTAGCCAGTGCCCTTTATTGTCCATGTTGTTGGAGGTTTTCTTGCACCAGTTACCTGGGGGGGGGGGATTTCTCACGGACCAAGATCTGACACCCATCGCGTCTTTTGACATATTCCTTCCTTCTGAAGTTTCTCCAGCTTGGACCGGGTCCATGTTTTGAGTCATCAAAACCTTTCTGCAGATGAAGCTGAGATGTTCCTCACAAATGTTCTGCTTAAAATATTTTAAGTTTTTTTCCCCAAATCCTACTCTTTAGCTCCTGTGTGTCCCAGAAACAACCATCTTAACTTCTCCGGAAAATAAAAATGTCTTCCCACTGATCTGTGATAATCAGTTCAACTTCTTCTCCAACGGGTTATGCCAAAATATTTTAGAATTCAGTTTATCCAGGTTCTTTCCGACCCACCTTAGAAAAATCTTATCATATGGTAAAAAATACTTAATAAAATACCTCTTCACGATCAATTAATGGAACAGTCTGATATAAATAATAATCAGTCTTCCAAACACTTAGTGGGATTCCCCGCAACTCATTTATCTTTCTGGTTTTACGAATAATGGTCAGACGAATCCAATCGAAGGATTACCCCATCGCCCCCCGAGCCGAAATAATGAAAATTCTCTTATAAAGTGGTGGCAAAAGGTGGACAGGAGACTACAAACCAGATAATGTGTTGTGCCCTGAAGGTCTCGTCTCCAGAGCTGGACTATCTCACTCGGCTATAATAACACGGGGTCTGTCCTCAGGGCAGCCGATAGATTAAATATTCCGCGCTCGGAACCCACAACATCTTCCAACCACGTCTCCATTCCACGAGGCTTGTCTCCGTGTAGTAAATAGATTAATTTGCTTTGACAAAGCTGTTCTGACATTGAATCCAGAGACATCACAGGCTCGGGTTGATATGAAGAAGATTGTGTGATCTGACGCGGATGTATATCAGATTAAGGTGGCGGGAGGCGCTGGTTATTATCCGGGTAACATATTCTCATGATGGAGATGGAATATGTGTCTCCTCTCATCTCCTTCACAACCTGCCAGCCTTTCAATCATCTTAGAAAGTCATCACGACTCGGTCATGCTGGGCCAGCTTCTGTCCTCTTAATAAGCTGGGATGATTGGCTCGTAGGCTCCGTGCGTCCACCATGACTGCCAAACGTTCCGACGGGGACCTGATGGACCGACTCGTTCCCAACTGGACGGCAAAGTCCAGGTTCCAACACTTTGCCGTTGGGTGTTGAATGACACGTGTCTTGGGGTGTTTAAGATGTACGCGCCCATGAGATGTATGTACTTGATACTTGTATATATTAAAAACGGGTGCAATTTGAAGCTTATGGAGTCTCAAGAGGGAGATGTTTGGGTGAAGAACCCATGAAGTCTTATCTCGGTTTATTCGATATCCCAGAGAGGTGATAGCGGATACTTTAATTTATCAATAAAATGTTTCCAAAAAAAGCAACTGATTATAAAACCCACTCGCTCCCAACATGACGATCAGCTCATCAATCGGTCTTTTTTCCTCCCCTCTCCAATGTCTTCTATCCTCTATCAAGCGTCATCAGCGAGATTAGACATTCATTCGGCAATTTTCCCAATTTCTTGTCATCACCGGACGCTTCCTCTAAACTCCGCTGATCACTGCAATCACAGAACCTAAACTCCTTCATCTCCTCGTTGGAAACCCCGGGGTGCGTAGTCCACCCGGCTGCCACTGGTCTCCGCTCGCGCATGTATGGTCCGTAAATGCCAAATCTGAAGTTTTCTGAGCCAGAACAAGAACATGAAGAGGCAGGTAGATCCCCAAGGGGGGCAAGTGAGCTCTCCAGCTAAACTGGCTTTTGATGAATACACCGGAAGGCCCTCGCTGGTGATCGGATCGATGATTCGCTATGAGATTACCGTCAGGCGTTCGGTTTGTTTTTGTTCTGTTTAATTTCCCTGAGGAGCCGCAGAATCCGCTTTGTCTTCTGATACAACCCAAAAATGGCTACTAAAGAATAGAGCTATTTATTTGGGCTGAGAAAAGATACCGATCCGAGATAAACAGAGCCAGCCGAGAGGTTGTAAGCTCCCGTTTAGATCATAAGCTTGCGTTTGGATTGTAAGCTCCTATAACCAGACTGTACTTCTGATATTTGGCCTCTCTATGGCTGTGCTCTGCGTGTCGCGGTATTTATGAACCAATTATTGGAGATCAAAGTGTCAGCCAGGTCATTAAGACAGTGTCATTTGTAACGTGTGACCTCAGATAATGCAAGTTCATTAATTCCGCACTCACCCCAAGACGGAGTGTTAACCGTCTGGTGTCTGGATGGTAGTTTATTAAACACCCCATTATACCTGTCAGAAGCCGTCCGTCCGACTGAATCACTGCCGGGGTTCTAAGCGCTGGTTTATGGTCCGTTTTAATAACTGGAAGACCCCCCAGTCACCATCTTCTTCACAACTTTGTGATCCACTGGCGGTCCCAACCATCCCAACTTTCCTCGAAGTTAAATAATGTCTAATTGCCCAAATTCCAGGGGAGGAGGGCAAATCTACTCATTAAACTGCTCCCTCTGCTTGGATTAGAGTATCCAGGTCTATAGAAGAACAGCTTGAAGACGAATCCTTCGCCATAACATGAAGCAGTACCCTGCGGGTAACCAGGAGGGTCTATTCTCCTCTTCCAAGGGTCTTAACATTCCCCCAACTCATATCACATAGGTTTGGGTATCAAAACCCAGGACCTGCCAGCAGATCGGCCCCATCCGGCCCCCGTTTCTCCTGCTGTAAAGACTCAAACCTTAATCAGTCGTTGGTCTTGTCTTAGATTCAGGAGCCGGATGTCTATCCCATGCATGTTTAATATCCTCACCCCAGCAGCTTACAACAAAACAACGTACGCGAAGTGCGTCAGGCCCCACGCCGCTCCGTTAATTGACGCGATTGTGGAGCCCCGGTGATGGCGGCCGCGCACGGAGCTCGGGGAGCCAAACATCTCTTTCTTGATAACACTTAATAAAAAAAGCCAAGCCTGTTTCTATTAGAATGTTAATTCCATGGAGAATACGTCTTACGACAACCTGTTATCATGGCAACCGATTCCCGTCACGGTGAAAAACACGCAGGTTCCTCCGGTCGGGTGAGGCTTAAATCCTGAACCTGATGCAAAAAAACTCCAAAACAACAAAAACAAGCAAACAAAGCTATAAAAAGGAAAGAACGATTGTGTTTTCCGTGTTCTAGAATTCTATAGAATTACATATCCAATACGTGCTCAAACTCCCTCGCCATATTACCCTCTAACACTTTGGTTAGAAGGCTGTTCCACTTATCTACCACCCTCTCAGTAAAGTAAAAGTTCAGGAACATGTTTCTATGTAGCTCGACGGAAAATGGAACTAAGGAATTCTAATGGTACCTGGCACCCCCTGACACCCCTCTGGCGATGAGGATCATGCCTCTAATGGGACAATTTGCCCCAGGGCATTAAGGAATCCCCCAGCAGGGGGCAGCACATAACCAATAAGCATTCGTTTCTCCAGGTTTTTCCCCAAATATATAAACCCTTTAGGAGCCAGAAAGGCGGCGGGTTAATAGTAAACGTATCACAGCCTATACCTTAACCCTTTATGGGATGTAATGAGCAAGCTTCTGGTCCCCAAATGGTTAAATAGTTTCCAGTTCCTTTTTCTTTCCCCCCTCTCCTGATGTGAATCCCCGCTCCCCACCGTCTCCAGGTTCGGTTAATCGCTGGATTAGTGGCGGAAGATTTTTTTCGTGTCACGCGTTCAGAGCGCTCATGAATTATCCCCCCCCCCCATTCTCCACTGCCTTCTCTTACTTACCGCTAAACAAACACCCACGTCTGCGTTATAAGATGGGCTCCCGGTGCTCGTGTCTGGCGCTTTAAAATGCATGGCGTTGGGGCTGTGTCTACTAAGCGAAGTTAAAACACCTTTTGCCTTTTCCCTGCCTGTTGCCTCCGCTTCCGGAAGTAGCTGAGAGCCGTTTGGCTAGAGGTTTTACTAACGGCTCCTTCATCGTGTCAAATTCATGTACTCAACGACCCATCGTCGTCCTTCCCCTCCGTCCTTGTACGCCTCAGTGAGTGGCTTGGGGCATCAGGAGCTGACTTTGTGCCCCGGTGTCCCCACTGATCCTTTACAGGCAAAAAGATTTCATGAGTTTCCCATCTCCAGAGTGAATTCTAGGAACGGCATGATGATAAAATGTGTTACTTTACATTTATTCACGTGGAACCACCCAATGGGCCGTAATCAATACGAGGGCCGCATATCATTCCTCCCCGACTCGTTACTGCGCCCTGCTGTCTGCACGCCGACAAAGACTCACGTTTTGTGCTGTTATATCTAAAAAATATCTATTTTTTTTTTTTGTCGATTTAAATTCTGTTAATCATCTGCTGGTCGAGCGCAAAACCCGCAAACTGCGCTCTGTGATTTATTATTCATTTTAATTGACTCAAAACAATTAACCTTAAAAAAGTAGCTATGAGTCTCCGTATGATCCAAAATTCTTTAATTATACATCATACGGGGCTCCCTGCTACGCAGGCGCGAAACGTCTAGCTCCCCCTGCTGAGCTTTCATCTGGCGCCGGGGCTATTAACGGCCGGTAGAGTCTCTCGGAGGGGTCTTGGAACAGCTTCTCCTGCTAAAATCCTGTTTTTTGTGGGTTTTTTTTAGCTTAAAAAATGTGTTTTAGAAAATTCTGATGGGTAAACCCAGTTTCTCCGAGAGTCGCCCACTTATTCTGAGAAATGACTGTAATGACTTGCACCCGCAGGCCTCCCTTAATCGCATCTCGAGCGGCAACGCAAACCTCTAAGTGCAGCCATTATCGGCTAATTCGCTGTCGCTCCGGCAGCACAGTTTGCCGAACGTGGCTGGGGGGGGCTCCCTGTTCCGCTAATCACCCCACAACCGCCATCGAAAAAATGGTTAATGTAGAGCAGCCTCCCAGCAGAAGTGGTAGAGGGTAATACAGTGAGGGTATTAAACATGCATGGGATAGGGACACCGCTCCTGAATCTATGACGAGACCAGCAGCTGATTGCGGTTTGAGCCCAGTGGTTGTTGCCCCCCGTGGGGCAGCGTGGGTGTCCCTAGCAGCTGGGACACACACACTCTCTATACGCTCTATGTTTGTGAAACGCGTGTTCTACCTGCTACTGTCACACAGCTGCGGAGCTCTTTAGCATAATCTCCAATTACCCTCTCCACCGGCTGATATAATTACCGGAGAACGTGCCTTTTAATCAGTCATTCTCTAGTAAACAAACCAATGCATTCCCGCGGTAAACACCAGAGCCGGGACGTGCCGCCATGTTGCCATTCTCTGCACTCATCGCTGTTCCGCCACCGACGTCCGGTTTTCCCCGCGATGCATTGTTACAGCTCCTATAAAATACACACATTTACCCGACGCGGTTTGTTTTAATGTAGTGGCGCATTGCGCAATTGTGAGACAACTCCAACAAGAGTGGCCACGCTGATTGCAAGCTTCTTGGGCGAGCGACTCCTATTCAATAAAGTCTGGTCCACCTCGTGGCTTTAAGACATGGTTCAGAGGCAGACATAGGGTGAAAGCGTTACTCGTTGGCGCGTCCCGTACACGTTTTACACGTGGATATTAAATGGACCTTTTCTGCTGTTACTCCACGCCTTGGCCATCTCCCCTCACCGTCCGCAGACCTTTCCACAATTCCCTCCCCCCCGTCCTTCATATCGACTTGTTAAAAGGCAGCTGGATCTGGTGACCTTTGAAGGTAAAACCCAAAACGGCGAGAGCGGAATTAAGAAGACGGGCGACGCAGGAGATGACTCACTGGGCAAATATCTTCAAGACGTCTGCTGGATGCAGAGCCCCCAACCCGGCGATCGCGTTCCAGGGTTATAAACCAAAGCATTCCAAATTATATATCCTACATCCCTATAAAATATTCACAGATTCAATTAGAAATGGGATTTCTCAGGCTTTATGACAGAAGACATTGCTCTGAAGGCAACAGACGTGTTTCGCACGAAGACTTATTTAGAAGGCGTGTAGAAGTTAGATTTTATCCCTCCAGCCTGGGCTACAAAGTGCGATTTTCTGTTTTTAAACTTTAGATCAAAAATTAGTGCCCACTGGGGCTGTGAGCGTTAAGGCGTTAAGCCCCCCGACTGTGACAGACTAGCGTGAAAATGACCCGGCCGCGGGGGCGCGCAGGCGTCACCCTTCAAACAATTCATAATTATAATTCTGAACTTACTGATGAATTAATAATCTGTTCTATCTAGAAGACTCGGGGAACGTTTGTAACAAGCAGGACTCATCAATTATGAATCGGATGAAAAGTCATTGGGAAAACGCTCTGATTCTTTATTTTTTTTCCTGCCGTCGTTAGGAGGTCCTGATGAAGAAGCCACCAAAGAGGTCTCCAAAATGCTCGAGTTATAATGAGAGACAAGGTCCGTTAGAGGACGACACGGAATGTAAAGGGTCAAAGAACGCTCTTCATAAAAGTTCCAATTCACGAAAAGACGTAGAACCCAATGGGGGTGGATAAACGCCGGCTACTCTAGAGCCTCTTGGGAAGACAAGTCTAGAGGGTAGGAATAGGATGCCATGTATATATATATATATATATATATATATATATAATATATATATATATATGACATCATACATCAGACCCCCAAACCGTGCCAGACCCCAAACCCGGAGGCTTCCCCAAAAGATCCTCAGGAAGTCCATGATCTGAAGGACTCCATTCATAAGTAAATGGGTTTAGTACAATGAATTCCTGATGGCGGATCATTTAGGATGAAGAGAGGTTGGAAAAACAACCCCAGACGATGAACTAAATACAATCGTCTTGACACGTCGTGGGGATGAATGAGTGGAAATAGTTCTGCTCCTGGAGATGCGCGGCTGCAGCGTTAAGCCATCACTACAAGTGGCTTTTCAGCTAATCGGCGGATATCGTGTGTGAGAGCCATCTTGACTTTGTACCCCTCTCTCTTGTGGCCAGAGAGCTTAATTTGGGTGGGAATGGCTCCAGTCCCGGAGCATACGGTGAAGCCTCCTGCCGGACGACGAACAGCTGGTAGAAGAAATGAGCTTGTTGTGGATTAAAGCTCGTTAATTGGCACATTATCTGTAACCGATTCTCTGACAACAAGTGCCGGCGACCTTGGAAATCCATATAATGGATAATAAATGCGGAGGGACAGCGAGGTCCCAGAGCAGAGTTCGGGTACATTGTAAGCAGTGTGACCCACCAGCATACTCTGCACTGTACATAGCTCTGGCATGGTTACAGCACACGGTAACTACCTACCCAGGAGATAACGGAAAGTTATATCTCATTTCCACACCAATAAAAGAATAGCCCCTGAACCTAAGAGATTACAATCTAGTGAGTGCTGTATGGATTACCTCCGAACCTTGAATCATAAGCCCTTTTTTCAATTGGAATAGGGTTCTAGAGCACCTGGGTCTTCAAACTGTCTGATTATATTACATTGTCCATGGTTGACCAGCTTACCATACAGTCAGGGAGAAACCTTACCCAACAAGCTTGCCCAGTGAGTTTACAATCTAGTGCAGTGGTTTAGGGGGATACCCTTCAAGGGAAAGAAGTTTGCCCGATGCTACGCAACTTGGGGTCTGCAGCTCTGGAATTCATGTTTAGAAGACGTGGACAGGTGCTGAAGACGTCTCCCAGCCTTTCCCGAGGGCAACTTCAGAGCGAGGAGAGACACTTAGAATCCGGCAGCCCCTAATTAATAATCTGCCGGAATAACGACGGGGTCCCGGAGCTGGAATATTGTTATTCTCTTAATGATTGAAATCAAACTTGCAGCTAAACACCTGTCAGACGTAATGCAAGGGGGGGGGTATAACAATGGGGTATTACAGGGGGGTATTACAAGGGGATGCGGCAGTTGGGGTAGGAGAGCGGATCATGAATTCCAGTTCTGCTATCCTGTAGAAAAGCAGTGATTAGAGATTTAGAATCTAAAATAATTCTAGAAAGGTGAATAATAAATGTATTTTGGTAACAATGGATCAAAAACCCCATCTATCCAGGTGAATTCAGCCCTGTGTGTCTGACACTACATCGGTTGAAGTATTATTTACCCCACTGTGGTGCACCGGGTACTGCTGGTATACTACTAAAAGATTACGTTTTTTTTTTTTATTTGGTACAAAAAAGCAAGATTTTAACCAGTTTTGGTCAATTTATAGATTTTCCGTTTTTAACTTAAATAAAGAAATCCATTTCTGTTACTTAATTATGTAGAAATAAAAACGATTGGATTTATAGACTTTGCCTGGCTGTTAATTGCACGGATATGCCAAATAATTAAAAAAAAACCTCTCCATGGGTGCAGTCCCTAAAACCCCAGGACTCTCGGCATCTCCCCTGGAAGACCTGTCTAAATTTCCAGAAGTGAGTGATAATCCCTGAAGCACAAAGGTAATTTTCTGTGTCAGCCGCCTGTGAAAACGTTATCACTAATTATCTCTCCGACATCTACAGGATTATCCGGCAGGAGCGAGATCGCGAATCGACTCCTTACAGTGATATCTCAGTCAGAGATCGGCGCATTCTCAATCCTAATATACGTTGTGAACAAAATACATTCGCTTCTGAGACTCTGTCCTAAAACCCCAGCCTGTTATTGATTGCGCATGCCCTTTCTCATGTAACTCAGACATCTTTACAAGTCACCAAATTCATAACCTTACATTTTTTGATGTGGTTTTCTTTGATCACATATCTGCAAAATATTCCGCGTTATTCCTTAAATTATTCTCCGTGGGATAACAGCGTTTGGAGTGATTGCCTCACTTGTCGCAGCGCTCTTTCCTCGCACCGAACATTTGGTGCCGGATAATTGCCGTATTAAAGACGCCCGCTTTTTCTTCTTCTGGTTTTTATTTCTATTTTCTGATCATAAATATACTTTATTACGTGAAAACAAACAATTAGTATAAATGTATCCCGCGGGGAACCTCCATCAGTCATTAAAGGATATATCAAGAGTTAAAGGTCCGTAAGGTCGTTGCCCTTCATTGGTTAATTCCAGAGGAGCTGCAATAGAGTCGCTCTTAAGGACCTTTAACTCCTGACACCGAAACTTGGCCCGCGGGAAACGATTGGCTTCCGGGTCAGGGGGGCTCCTCTGGCATCAACCAATGAAGGGCAACGGACCTTCGCTCACTGAGACCCTGTTTCAATCTCCATACAAAAGTTTCTTAATGTAAAGAAAGGACTTGTTGTGTGAGAATCGGTTACAGATAATGTGTAAATTATTTAAAGTCCTTTTTTTATTATTGGGCTCAATTAATAATCCAACTACCACAATCTTGGGAATGCTTCAGTTAAAAGTTCTGCTCGTTTTTATGAGAATCCGTGTTCTTGACCCATGCTTGCCCTCTTTACACGCTTACACTTCCATCATTCATCTCCCTGCATCATCCTGAACAATAAAATGATCCTTGTCTTGAAAAGATTAGAGTATTTTATAATAACATTTTGATCGTAGCAAAAAATGTATCAATATTTCAATCACATGTTTCGTTGTCTCACAAACTTCTGATAATTATAGGGCTGGAGCTCCTGTTATGCGGAGTTATTGTGTTTTAACGTCTATCGCCGGCCTAGTTTGATGTCAGAACTCCGAGAACCCGTTATACAAGATCAGCTTCCTTCATAAGGTATTGATCAGCGTAACAGCCGTCCTGCCAACACGTCAATGTTCTCCGGGGAGAGCTGCATGGTTATATAACACCGACACTTTGTTGACCGTTCAGGTTTCTCATTAGCCGGGAAAGTTTACAATAGTAATAGTGTTTGGTGCAAGGACCCGGGGTTCACGGAATCTCAAAAAAGAAGAAATCAGAAGATCAGATAATGAAAAAAATCATCAGAAGATCAGAGAGTGAAAAAATCATCATCAGGAGATCAGAGAGTGAAAAATATATCATCAGGAGATCAGATAATGAAAAAATCATCATCATGAGATCAGATAATGAAAAAATATCATCATTAGGACCACCGATCTTTCTTACCACCGATCCATCTTCATCATAGGCTCGACTATCCCTCCGACTAGGGAGCAGGACGCCTGCCTGTCCCCAAATCCTCACCGCAGCCATCCTCATCACTCCCTGCTGGTCTAGAGATCATGCGAAGCTTTTTCTAGAGCGACATGATGGCTGGAAATGTGACTCTGAAGTCTGGAGTTTTTTGCTCCCAACTTCTTATGCGTTCTTTGACTCCGACAAGCACCTGTTCTGGGTTCACCGAGAGGCAGGCAAATGAATAATGAAATATCTCTCTAGATAATTATTCTCCGTGGGATAACAGCATTTGGAGTGATTGCCTCACTTCTCGCAGCGCTCTTTCCTCGCACCGAACATTTGGTGCCGGATAATTGCTGGTAGCGTGACGTATCAGCCGTATAAAAGACGCCCGCTTTATCTTCTTCTGGTTTTTATTTCTATTCTCTGATCATAAATATACTTTATTATGTGAAAACAAACAATTAGTATAAATGTATTCCGCAGAAAACCTGAAGAAGCAGAACTCCATCAGTCATTATCACGTCTTAAGCTCTAATTCGGCCCAACACATCTCCCGCCTGGCAATTAGGGGTAAAGGGGCAGATAGAGTGTATTCTGCAGAATTCTAAGGGGGTCAACAAAACCTAAAAGAGGCCACTGAGCTGTCATATGTTATAGCGTCTATTAATGGCTGGAGTGTGTGTCCCCTTAACCATGGAGTGTGTCACTCATCCTGCTCTAGGTACAGTTACAAAACATTTTCTTGGTGGCTCGGATGATGAGAGTGGTAGTCCACAGCTGCTGAAGTGGTGAGAGACTGCCCGTCTTTGGAGGACTATAACACCGATGGAGGCTTCCCTCCCCTGCAGCTTTTTTTACTCTTCTACATTATTTTTTAACCAAAAACACAATTTTCTTGCCCAGTGTTTGTGATGCTCCGATGCACACATTCTCCTCCGAGAATCAGCAATTTATGATAAAAGTTACCGTTACAAAATATTCATCTATATTTCAGCTATTTGAGGCCCCTTGTATTTTCTCTTGTGACCCTTACTTCACTTTATATTCATGAGAGGGGCCACGGGCTGCGTGTACCAAACATACACAATAACACAAGAAGAAGAACAGATCTGTATCTCCATGGCCTCTTATAATTAGAAACAAACCCAACCTTCATCTTCCAGATTCAAGGGGCCATAAGCCTATCCCATGCACGTTTGAATTCCCTCACTGTATTACCCTCTATCACTTCTGCTGGGAGGCTGTTCCACTCATCCACCACCCTCTCAGTAAAGCAAAACATGGGATTGGGGTCCGTCTTCTCCGCCATCGATTTGTTTCCCCGTGACTCCTTAACCGCTCGCCGCGCGTCTTCCATCCAGGTTCTTCTCACATCCCATGCTGGGCTTTTCAGAAAGGTCATGTGTGTTTTTAGAACCGTTTTAGTAGAGATATTGTATCAGAAATCCATGTGGTTACAGAGCGCCTGACATTAAGAGTTAGGAGATACATTGTAGCAACGTGAAGGCAGGTTGGCCCCGACAAAGCTCCAATTAGGAGCCCATTTATACAGATACATGGAATGAACTTATAAAGATGGAACAGACAAGCTGTTTAAAACCAAAGATAGCAAACTGTTTGGGGGCAAGGATCACACAGGCAGGCTGTTTGGGAGCAAAGATGGCAC
>VKOC01017426.1:0-50091 GCA_009364415.1 Spea multiplicata | reverse complement strand
GGGCAGCTATGGTTAATGGGGTGTTTGGGGTTAATTTAGGAGCATCTCTGGTTAATGGGATGTTTGGGGTTAATTTGAGTCAGTTGTTGTTAATGGGGAATTTAGGGTTAATTTAGGGGATGCTGTGGTTGATGGGGTCTTTAGGGTTAATTTAGGGGGATGCTGTGGTTAATGGGGAGTTGAGTGTTAATTTAGGGTAGTTGTTTTGATGGGGTATTTAGAGTTAATTTAAGGGTAGTAATGGTTAATGGGGTGTTTAGGGTTAATTTAATGATGAGAACTGAGGGTTAATTTAATTAATTTAATAAAGTTAACTTAAGGTGCAGTTAGAGATAAAGGGGGCAAACTAAGGGGAATCTAAATCCTGGGGGCAGTGAAGTGACATATCTGGGGGTATAAGGCATATACAGTATATAAGGCATATGTGGGGGAGGGCAGTGTGGCATGTCTGGGGAGGAACGGAGTGGTGTATCAGGGTGGTATAAAGGCATATCCTGGGGGTACAATGGCATATCTGGGGGTAGAGTGGGCATATCTGGGGGTAGAGTGGAGTGGGATATGTGGGGAGGGCAGGGTGGGATGTCTGAGGAGGATGGAGTGGTGTATCAGGGGGTATAAGGCGTATCAGGCACAGTGGCATGTGGAGGATAGAGTGGAGTGGCAGATGTGCGAGGTGGCGTGGCATATGTGGGAGGCAGCGTGGAGTGGCATATGTGGGAGGCAGCGTGGAGTGCTGTGGTAGGCAGCGTGGCATATGTGGGAGGCAGCGTGGCATGGAATGTCCGGGAGGCAGCGTGGCATGTCCGGGAGGCAGCGTGGCAAGCCTGGGCTCAAATGTGCATAAACTGGGGGGGCTGGTTGGGAAATAAAGACAAGAAATGCATTTTATCAAAGTTTTTTTTTATTCTGCTGTTTGTATTTAACATCATTTGTTTATTAAATTATTTTAAATAAATGAAAAATTTACATTCATTTTTTTTATCGATTAATCGATTAATCGAAAAAATAATCGGCCAACTAATCGATTATGAAAATAATCGTTAGTTGCAGCCCTATTTATTATATTTCTAGCAGGGTGAGCCTCTGTGTTTAAAATCTCTTACAGGGTGAGCCCCTGTGTATATTGGCTTTGGCTGCTTTTCAATTGTGTTTTCATTCAACACTATGGCTAAGGATCCTAATCCCTCTCAGGAAACTTCTTCTATGGAAGTTTTTATGGCCAAACTGTCTAAGCAGATGGCACAATCTCAGCCTATAGGTTCTGCTCCGTTAGACCCTATTCATGAACAGACACTGCAAGAGTCAAATGCTTACGATTCTGATCAATCAGATTATTTTCCCCGTAAACATCCATGGAAGGGTAATAGTGACTCTGCAGGGAAGGGTAAGGCTCCTGCCAAGCGAGCTAAACATACCAGTTCCTCTCATGCTCTTACTGAGTCTGGCCATGTCTCCATGGTTTCTGATAAACCAGAAGGTGTTATGACACTTATTGATGAGCGGCAGGCCACTTCATTGGATGACTCTCAGCATTCCGTTATCCTGGCTCCGTCCAGGGGAGAACACTCACGCTTCGTCAGTGAGTCCTTGGTGGGTGAGCCCCATCAGTCCTTGACAGCTGCTAATGCCACTAACTCCCAGTCTCCGACTACCGACACTCCGGTTTTGGATCCATCCGGAGAGGTGCTTTTCGATCCCGCTGTAATGCGCCATCCTATAGGGCTACTGAATGGGCCACTCCTGCGTATATATTGCTCTATATTTACAAAAATGGTTATGACACCCTTTAGAGAAAGAGGTGCGGAACAAATTACAGGCAGAATGCCCTCGCCCAGTGATCCCTGAGAAAGTGGCTTTGACTCCGGAGTTTGACTCTAACGTGGTCACTCTCCTGTCTCATAATACAAGAGATCCCAGCAAGGCATTAGAACAAGGCCTTAAATCGGCTCAGGATAAACTACTAGATATAGTAGGGCCCATTACGCAAGTTCTATCCTTAGCAGATAGAGCTTTCTTAAATGATTCTATTCTTGACCCTAAACTGGTGTATGATTGGGCTTTCAGAGTCATATGCCTGCAAGGCAATACTAATGTAGTTCTTCCAACAGAGCATAGAAAGGCAACTTTATTACGTATGGACGCACGTTTGGCCGAGCTGGGATCTAAAGAATTAGGTCCTACGGCTAATTGCTTATTGTTTGGCGACTCTTTTGTAAAAGAGCTCAAGCGCCATGTTTCAGTTATGACCTCATTGTCTAAAGCCAAAACCTCTATTAGGAAGGTGTTCCAGACGGACACACGTTCCAGAGCCTCAGCGGTTAGAGGTGGTTTCCATGGCAGAGGAACTTCAGAGTTTGCCAGAGGTCGCTCCAACACCGGTAATTCCTCTTTATGTTTGTCCTTCTTCCCTTCCACAAGTTGGTGGGCGGATATCCAATTTTTCCCATGGATCCTCCATACAGTCCAGGGGTATTGCATAGATTTTGTTACTGTTCCAGTTCAGCGTCTTTGTCCTTCGGTTTTCAGGGCATCCAGGGCCAAAAACCTGATAGACAGAGAGTTATCTTCTCTCCTAGAGAAAGGAGCAATAGAACGGGCTTCGGGTCCCCCCAGTTTTTGTAAGTTCAATATTTCTGGTCAAGAACAAAATGGGGGATCTTTGTCCAGTTATAAATTTGCGTGCTCTCAACCAATGTTCCCTCTAATTTTTCTTGGGTGATGTGCGCAGAAAATTTTTGTTGTGCAAAATTTTTCCCAGAGCCAAAATTTTGTGCGCACAATATGCTTCTACAGTCCATATAAAGTTGGTGGAGCGGAAAAAAAAAATCACATTGCAAGGGGGTGGAGCTATATATTTCCAACCCTTTTGACTCCATGGTCCATTTGACTCTTCTTCTTCTGTGTCCTGTCCTTCCGGTGCAGTAAAGAAGGTGGGCGTGGCTTCAGTGCTGTGTGCCAGGATCTGACATCAAATCCCGACGCACAGCATCAGTTGCCGCGCGCATAGCAAGGGAGCAGGATCGGAGGTCTGTATTAACAGACCTCCCGCCCCCTTGATTGATTTTAAGCCGGTTGGGGTGACATTAATGTCCGTCTCTGGAGGAGTGCCAGCGTCACCCTGGACGGACTGCCCCCCCCAGCTCCCCGTTAGGTACTGTGCGCACAATGTTAGGATGTGTGCGCTCCCTCAAAAAGTTGTGTGCTCGCGCACAAGCGCACAGCTTAGAGGGAACACTGCTCTCAACCAATATGTCCTGTATCATCATTTCAAGGTGGAAGGCATTCATCCACTTCGGGATCTCATGAAGCAAGGTGATTGGTTCACGAGGCTGGACCTCAAGGATGCTTATCTTTCAATCCGCATTCATCCGGATTTTCGGAAATTCCTTCAATATCATTAGGCTCGTCATCTTTGGAATTCCGTTGTCTTCCTTTCAGTCTCAGTTCAGCCCCTTGGTGCTTTACCAAGCTCCTCTGTCCGGTGATGGCTTTCTTTCGGTCCAGAGGAATCTGTTCGATTATTTACTTGGATGACATCTTGCTATTTTCTCAGGATCCAATTCTTCTTGCAGATCAGACGTCTTTTGTGGTGGATACCTTCCATTACCTAGGTTTTTTAGTAAACATTCTCTAACTCAGAAGATAACATTTTTGGGTTTCGAAATAGATTCCGTGGCGGCTCTACTTCGTCTCCTAGCTTCAAAAATCTCAGTTATAAAAAGGGAGATTTGTTGTTTATTGCACATGCACTTGTGCCCTCTGCGAAAATTGGCAAGAGTGGTGGGACTTCTTTCATCCTCCATTCAAGCCATTTTCCCAGGTCCTCTTTATTACAGAGCTCTACAATTTTTCAGCGGTCAGATATATAGGCTAGGGTGCGCGAAGTCCAGACGTCTTTCAGAACTACCCAAAGAGATATATTGTTTTTTTTTCGTTGACCGCAACATTTCTCTTCAAGCAGAATATGTACCGGGAATCGAGAATCAGATGAGAGATTGGTTCTCCAGACACTAGAGAGATGCCAGCGACTGGGCATTAAACAAGGGAATCTTTCAGCGTATCAACAGTCGCCGAGGTCGCCTTGGCAACAGATGCTTTTCTTCAAGTTTGGCCCGTCATGGCTTATGCCTTCCCACCTTTCACGCATATTCCCAAAGTCATACAACATATCCTTGCTTCTAGCGATAGCCTTAAAAAACTGGGATATCCAAGGGTGTGTGGCTGTTAGGATGTCAGGGAGCTGAGGGCTGCCACATGGAACTTCAGGGTGGCTGGAGACAGACCCTTATGGAAACCTGCCAGGAGGAAATCTAGGACGCCGCTGATAGAGACAACAGGACCCTAGAGCTGTCTGGTAGAACACCATAAGGAGAAGGACTTGCGGTTCTTATCATACCGGAGGTTGGTAACTTGTCTTCGGCTCTTCATCAAGGTTTCAGCTACTTCTTTAGAGAGACCTGCCTGGCTCCTGAAAGGGAGACTTTGATTCACCACTAGAATTCGTCCATTCAGGAGGCTGCTGATGTCCTCCTGGGACTTGAATTTTGTCCTATCCAGCCTTACTTCTCCTCCCTTTGAGCCTCCAGGATATTCTGATCAAGATTCTCACCTGGAAGGTGGTCCTACTGGCGGCTTTAACATCAGCTAGAAGGACAGCCGAGATTCAAATCTATTTGTTTCCTTTTCCGGAACTAGTAAAGGTCTTGGTCTTGGAGATCCTCTATAGCTAGATGGCTGATTTCCACTATTTTTCATGCCTACGTATCGGCCGGCAAAGAACCTCCCTCTGATCTCAAGGCTCATTCCACTCGGGCGGTCGCGACATCTTGGGCCGAGGCTTCTGGAGTGCCTATTGAACAGACTTGCAAAGCCGCTGTATGAAAGAATGCTCATACCTTTGTCAAACATTACCGCCTGTAATCTGCCGGTCTGGACGATGCCAGATTCGGTAGAAGAGTCTTGGAGTCCGTTGTCTTACCGTCCCGAAGTGTCTTTTTTATCTCCTATGCTACCGGGAGTAACAAGGGAAACATTAAATTCTTACCTGAGAATTTCCTTTCCTTGTTACTTCCCAATAGCAATTTTTGTTGCCCTCCCTAAATAAAGGCTTTTTTGTTTACCGTATTTGGTCTTTTGTAATCATTGTGGGTAAGGGGGAGGTTCTGGGGGTTTAAATCTTTCCTGCCCTATTCGGATAGGCGGAGCTATTTCTAATATGCTACCGGGAAGTAACAAGGAAAGGAAATTCTCAGGTAAGAATTTAACGTTTTGCAAGTATTCATCCAGTTGCTGTACAGACTCTGATAAAACTACCTCTGCAGGCAGAGAATTACACATCCTTATTGTCCTTACTGTAAAAAACCCATTCCTTTGTCTTAGACTAAATATCCTTTCTTCCAGTCTAAATGCGTGACCTTGGGTCCTATGCATAGTCCTGTTTCCGAATAAGTTTCCAGACAATGGTTTGTATTGGCCCCGAATATAACTACCATATCTCCTCTGAGGCACCATTTTTCTAAACGAAACAGATTAAAATTAGTTTCTTTAAATTTTTTTATTATCTTTTAGGGACCTCTTGAACATGTTATTAATGCCAGTGTCACAATGACATCACTAAGCTCACTTTATTGTGTTTTTTTATTTATATTTTAATTATTTTTTTTAATGACTTTTTTTTTCTTCCTTTTCTGTTTCAGCATGGGAGGAGGGTGAGAAACATGGTTTCTCACTCCTCCCCGCATTCCCCCTGCACCGATCACACTGTGATCTCTATGCAAGTCAGCAGTGACACAACCCGGAAGGAAATGCCCAATCGCGCGATCGGCATTTAAAAATTTAATAGCTTTCCGGCTTTCATGCCGGAAGCTGTTACATCCGATCGGGCAGCAGAAAGCCGACGAAGCCAGCTTCTGCTGTCAGGGGGGGAGTCCAGGCAGGGATGTGTCCCTGCCGCTGCAAGAATGGCAGGACGTACCAGTACATCCATAGGGGAATCTTAGGATGCATTTTTTGGACGTACCAGTACGTCCATAGAGGACTGAAGAGGTTAAACACCTATTGCAAGATCATTTATAAATATATTGAATAAAATAGGTCCCAGAACAGAACCCTGAGGGACACCACTTGGCCTTTTTGTCCAGCTTAAAAATTTACCATTTATGACAACTCTCTGTACTCCATCACTAAGCCAATGTTCTACCCAAGAACAAGAATTTCCATCTAGGAGCTTTGTTGACATTAACTTTCTTTAGTTGCTGCAGCACCTTGTCCTGGGTCATGCAATCACAATTTGTCAGTTTTTTTGCAGTAATCATTTGCATATCCATTGCCATTGGTTCCTCAATATATATTGAGGAAAAATAGTTATTTAAAGTTTCTGCTTTCAACTGGTCCGCGTTAGCTAACACACCAATCTCTGTTTTCAGTGTACCTACACTTTCATTTTTTGTTTTATTTATGTACTTAAAGAACTTTTTGGGGTTGGTTTCACTTTTTCATTTTCTAGTTTAGCTCATCTAATCACATTTTTGCATGCATTATTGGCTTCCTTATAGCTTATATAGGGTGCCTCTGATTTAAATGCTTTAAAAGCCATTTTCTTATTTTTTATTGGTTTTCTTTCCCACTAAGCCACATTGGTTTCAATCTGTTTCTTTTATATTTATTACCCATTGGTACATACTGAGAACCTTTCTAATATTTGTTTGACGATATGCCATTTCCCCTCAGTGTTAAGAGTTTATGCCAGTGAATAAGTTTCCTTATCTTATTGAAATTGGCCTTTTTAAAATTATACGTTTTAGTATTCCCCATGTGCAATTTCTTTTTTGAGTTTATTTAAAAAAGACACCATATGGTCATCACTATTAACCAAGTGCTCCCCTACTTGAATGTTTAACAATAGATCAACATTGTTTGTCCTTTCTAGTTGGTGCTTGTACCAGTTGTGACATGAAGGTGTCATTTAACAGGTTCAAAAACATGAATCCCCTTGCAGAACTACTAGTCCCCCTATCCCAATTTATGTCCGGGTAATTAAAATCTCCAATACTTGGGGCGTGGCTGACCACTGATGTGAGGAGACGTGGTGTGCGCAGCTCTCCCACCTCGGGTGTAACATCTATCAATAACAGCTCGATGATAGTCCCGATAGTCCCGAGACTGATGAAGAGTCCCCGATACCGTCCAAGCAATCAATGACAACCGGTCTTCTTGAAGAAGCGGATGGAATTGACCCTCTGATCAGAAGAGAGGGGAATGTGGGGAGTGCTAAGGGATCCCGAACTGGCAGCTTCAGAAGAGCTGGGAACCAAGGCTGGGATCGCCAGAGAAGAGTCACTAAAATGATTGTTACTCACGAAGCAAGGATATGTTGATAAACTGAAACAGGCTGGATTTGGGTAGAGGACAGGCCCCTGATGGAGCAGGTCTGGTTTGTTCTCCAACCTTAGTGGGCTCTTTATGGACAGATGGATCAACTCCGGGTACCAAATTCTTTTGGGCCAGTCGGGAGCTATTAGAATCACCCGACATCTGTCCCTCTTTTCAAGAGAACTCTGGTGATGAGAGGAAAAGGGGAAAAGATGTAACCCAGATCGAAGGCCCAAACCCAAGAAAAGGCATCCAGAGCTAAGGGATGGCCTGCTGCTGACAGAGAATAAAGTAGAGGGAGTTTCTTGTTGGTTGTTGTAGCCATGAGGTAGATCTCTGGAATTCCCCAGATCTTTGTGATCTGTTGAAACGTCGCATAGCTCAGGCTCAACTCTCCTTGAAGAACAGAAGTCCTGCTTAGGAAATCTGCTGTGATGTTCTCCTTCCCGTGGATGAACATGGCTGAAATGTGGGAAAGATGAAATTCGGCCCACTTCCTGATCTTCTGAAGAAGACTTCCCAATGGAAGACTTCTCGTGCCTCCTTATTTGTTCAGGAAAGCCACTACCGTGCGATTGTCCGACAGAATTCTTACCACTTATCCTCGCAGCCTGGACTGCCATGAGAGGAGTGCTTTCCAAACTGCTAGAAGTTCCAGCATATTGATATGAAGATGGCGCTCGTTGCACCAAAAACCTTGACAGAAGTCTTTGTCCATCATTGCTCCCCAACCAGATAAACTGACGTCTGTGGAAACGACTGTCCAAGTGGGCTCGGTCCAGACCAGACCTGAACCCAGCCTTTTCACCTGAAGCCACCATCTGAGGGAAGAACGAATGCTGGGAGGAAGAGAGACCTTCCTTGAGAGTGCCAGAATGGATAGATCCCATGACTTCAGGATGGAACATTGTAGAGGACGGATATGCAGAAGGGCCCATGCCACGGCAGGCCTTGTAGTCTGAGAAGCCTCAGACTGGAAAGACGTCTGGAAAGAATCAAGCGGTAAGGCTGATAATGTTCTGAATTTTGTTCACCGGCAGAAAAATCTATTGACACGTAGTGTCCAGGATAAACCCCAGGAAGGGAATTATTCTGGTGGGAAGCAGATGGGAGAAGATGGCCACCCGAAGGAGCCTCTGAGAAACTTGCCTGATCGGAACACGGCGTCTTGAAGATCGAGAGTAGCCAGGAAATCCCCTTCGGAAAGAAGTTCCACGTGGATTTGATAGTTTCCATTCTTAACTTCCTGTAAGTCACGAAACGATTTAGAAACCTGAGGTCTATGACAAGCCTGAAGTCTCCTGATGGTTTGGGAACCATGAAGATGTGGGAGTTAACACCTCTTCCTCTTTGGGCAGCAGGCACTGGGATCAGTACTTGTTACTTGACAAAATCCTGCACCAGATCCAAAAGCGCCTTTCTCCTGGAAGGATCCGCAGGAGGAGTAGACATCTTTGTGGCTCCATGAGATGAGGAAGGTCTGCCTCTACCACGGAAGAGTCAAAACCTGGAACCATAAGGTCTGTCACGAAACCGAGCCTGGGGTCTGGAATCTTGACCTTTGGAAGACTTGAACAGATTTGGACGGAAACGTGGAAAGGGTTTACATTTAGGCAAGAAGTACTTATCCCCAGTAGCCTTTTCCAATAAAGTTTCCAGTTCCTTTCCAAACAGACCTTTCCCAGAAAAGGGGATGCTGCACAAATGTTGTTTGGAAGCCGAGTCTGCTGACCAGGCTTTGAGCCATAGAGCCCTTCTAGACACAACCGACAAGGCAGAGGCCCTAGCAGCCATGCATACGGATTCCATAGCTGAGTCACATAAAAAAAATCAGCAGTGCTTTTCACATCTGAGATGCCACGGAGAATATCCTCTTCTCCTGAACCGCCTAGGATATCATCTTCAATTTGCTGAAGCTATAAGTGCATAGCTCTAGCTACTGAGGCTGCTGCAATGCCTAGTTAAAAGATAGTGGCTGAGGCTTCAAAAGATCTCTTAGCTGCCCCTTCCTGTTCATGGGATCCGAAAAAAGAGGTTAGCCTTCTTTCCAAAGCCTTCCACTGGTCAGTGATTATGGACTTTAAGGTTTCACGAACAGGAAAAACCTTAGGTTTCTTAAAAGAGCCCGGAAAAACCGGTTTGGTTTGCCTTTCAGCTGCTCTTCTTCCAGATCTAGAGCAGCCCTTACTGCAGTAACCAGCTTGTTCACTTTGTCTGCTGGAAAGAAAAAAGGATTCTTCCGATAGCTCCCCATCCTCCAGGGATTCGGGATCCTCCATATGCCATTCCTTTTCAAAGCCTGAAGAGTAAGGATCCTGACTTAAGGACGGGAAGCCAGGCAGAGGGTCGGGGCCCACAGATGATGGCTGAGGCAAAGAATCTAAAACAGAGGATTTAATCTGCCTTCATCCATTCCTTGAATTCTGAAATGGACTCCTCTCTGCCTTTGAGGCAGGATGAGCAAAATTTCCTAGAGGTGTCAGACATCGTAGCCTTGCAGTTTTTACAGGCAAAATGTTTCGTCTTGGACGTAGCCTTCCTATGAGCTGGTGATTCTTAAGGGAGGTCTGGCTTATCTAGCGACATCCTAATAACGAAGGATAGGAGACTGTTAAAAACAAATAAATAAAAAAGCAGACAAAGTCCCATAGACTCATAACCTTAAGAGGGTTAAGAGGCAGAAAAACACCAGAACAGAAAATCTCAGGAAGCCAAGACTCTTCATCAGAAGTAAACTGCAAGCTAAAAGCAGTACAGGCTAATAAATAGAAAAATAGAAATTTTTTACTCACATAAATTCCTTTTTCCTTAATATAGTGGCAGTACGATTGGGGTATAGTTTCTTCCATGGACAAGAAGACGCTATGGTTAAAAAAGGGTTAATTACAGAGAAAAAAATAATTTATTTAGGGAGGGAAAGCCGTACTGCCACTGTATTAAGAAAAAAGGAATTTACGGTGAGTAAAAAATTTCCATACAGTGGCAGTACGATTGAGATCCCTGAAGAATGGGAGGGCAACAAACTCCTCAGGAAACAACCGCCTGGAGCACCTTACGCCCGAAATCCGCTGCAGAGGATGAGAAGACGTCTAGCCGGTAGTGTCAAGCAAAGGTATTGAATGATGACCACGCTGCCGCCTTGCAAACATCTTCTGATGAAGCAGAAGCCTTCTCAGCCCATGAAGCAGACACAGCCCTGGTGGAGTGGGCCGTGACAGGAGACAATAGAGGAACGTGAGACACTTGGTAGCCCATACGAATAATTTCCGTGATCCATCTTGCCAGGGAAGCCTTAGAGGCAGCCTTCCCCGCTGAACGACCAGACCAAGAAACGAACAGTTGGTCAGTGGAACGGATGGAGGAAGTCCTAGAAATATACAACTTAAGGGCCCTCTTGACATCCAACTTGTGCCATTTAGCTTCCTCCGGAGAGGAGGGAGACGGAAAAAATGATGGAAGAAGTAAAGGCTGATTAATAGTGGATTTGGATAAAACTTTCGGAAGAAATGAAGGCTGCAGGTGAAGAACAACTTTATCTTGATGGAAGATGGTAAACTTCTCAGATGATGACAGGGCTTGAATTTCTCCCACACATTTGGCGAAACTATTGCCCACCAAAAAGTCTTAAAAGATAAGAGCTTCAATGGAACTTCCTCCAGAGGTTCAAATGGAGCCGAGCAGAGAGTGAAGAACCACTGTAAGATCCCATGCTGGAAAGTGAGTTCTCCTCGGAGGACGCTGAATGGTGATGGCCTTAAAGAACCATCTGACTAGTAAATGAGAAGCTAGGTCTTCCAGAAAAAAAAGAGCCGAAATCTGACCTTTTAGGGTTGAGACACTGAGGCCTGCGGAAAAGCCATCCTTTAAAAACAGCAAAATAGAGCTGACTGTAAGAGGAAAAACAGAAAAATCCCTTGAGGCATACCAGAGAAGGAACTTCTTCCAGACCCGAAAATAAATCCTCCAAGTAGACCGTCTAACAGATTTCAACAGCAAGTCAGAAGGATCATCCTCAACACCCTGACCACGCAGAATCATCCTTGCAGCAGCCAGGCTGTCAACTTGAACATCTGGAGATGCTCCAGATGCAGAGCCTCATCGTCCAGCAAGTGATCTGAAGGAGGCAGTTCCCAACACGTTAGAGTTGTTTTAGGAGGGAGAACAAGCTGCGGTTTGGCCAGTATGGGATGATGGCTAAGACCCGGGCTCTGTTTAAACGGATCTTCTGGAGGACGCGGGGAATCAATGCGACTGGAGGAAAAACATAACCCAGACGGAAATCCCTCTTTATGGACAGACCGTCCATGAAGTCTGGGGAATCCTGCCTGTTGAGAGAGGCAAAAATTGGAATTTTTCAGTTTCTCCTGGAAGCCATCAGATCTATCTCTGGATGGCCAAATCTTGACACCAGGGAGGTGAGGGTCCTTTCAGTTAAATACCACTCTGCTTGTGACCATCTTAGCCTGCTGAGATCGTCCGCAATGGTATTGTCGCAGCCTCTTATGTGTGTAGCCGATATGTCTTCCAGATAAAGTTGGGCCCAACTTATTAACACAGAACAAAGAACCTGAAGGCTCCTTACCCGCGTACCCCCTTGCTTGTTTATGTATGCGACTGTAGTCGTGTTGTCTTACTGTATCCTCACGGCACGACCTTCCAACAGGGTTCCGAAGGCTAAGACGGCGAGAAGAACCGTCTTTAGTTCCCGATAATTGGATGAACGAAGTGAATCTTCCGGAGACCATACGCCTTGCCGGAAGTGACAACTTAAATGGGCGCCCCATCCGATACCGGAAGCATCCGTGGTAAGTGTTGCCCAATTGGGAGGACGAAATGAAAGGCCACTGGAAAGATGAGAAGACTCGCAATCGTAACATCCAGATCTAGGTCTTCCTCTCGTCTTGACCAATTCCGTAGAATATCCCATTGAAGGGGACGCAGTTGAGCTCTTGCCCACTTGACCTCCGGGATGGAAGCTGTCAGTAGACCTAGGATGTTCATGGCTTTCCTGATAGAGCAAGTTGGGTGTAATTGAAGGGATCTGACCTCCAGTTTGATCTTCTTGATCTTTGTGGATGTTAGAAAAAATTGTTGAGAAATCGAATCTACTCCTAAGCCAAGAAACTGGATCCCGGTGGAAGGGATGAGGTTGGACTTCTTTCGGTTGATAATCCAGCCGTGATCTTCCAGAAACTGCATCGTGGTGGCAAGGTCCGCCCGGAGCTTCCTTGAAGATTCTCGCAGAGACGCCGTCAATGGACACAAAATCTTTGTGAAGATTCTTGGGGCTGAGGATAGTCCGAACGGAAGTACCTTGAATTGGAAACCTTCTGGAAGACTGAGCAACTGGAAGGTGAAGGTAAGCGTCTTTCAGGTCCAAGGTGGCCATGACGTCTCCTTTCTGAAGCAACTGGGAGACCGAAGAAATGTTCTCCATCCGAAAGTAGCGATACGAGATGCAGCTGTTCACTTTCTTTAGATCCAAAATGGGGCAAAAGGATCCTTCCGGTTTTGGGACTAGACAGAGTCTGGAATACACTCCTTGGAAGTTTAGAGAAGCTTGAACCCTCTCTATGACCCTCTTTGAAAGGAGAGCAAGGCAAGCCGAATGAAGCGACAAATTTTTCATCTGTGATGGATATGATGAGATCAGGAACTGACTTCTGGGAAGAGACATGAAACTGATCTTTTGTCCCTCTGAGATGATTTTTCGAATCCACTTGTTGCGTGTCGTCCGTTGCCAAACATGAGTGAACCGCTTCAGCCTTCCTCCTACTTTGTCACTTTTTCTGTTTTCTTGTTTTTTGGGACGATCCTGGAATTTCCGGTCTGCAAAGGAATTTCGAAAATTCTGTTATCTGGAAGCTTTCTAGGACCTGGTGGTTTTATACGGGTATCTCCTCTTCCATCTGGAACGTCTATCCTGAGGGAGAGCCCTCTTAGTCTCAGACATTTTCTGAATCAAGTCATCCAACGGGAGTCTGAACAATGTATTCCCTTCGAAGGGTAAATCACAGATGGATGCCTTAGAGGCTGTATCCGCTGCCCAGGATCTCAACCATAAAGCTCTGCGGGCCACAGAGGATAAGCCCATATTGTGAGCTGAAATCTTCACCATTTCCTGAGAGGCATCTGTAAGAAGACTATTGGACAATCTCAAATTTTTTAGTGAAATTTCTGAGTTTTGATCGTCCGGTAAACACTCTTCCAAGGCTTGTATCCAATAACTTTGAGCCCTAGAGACTGCTGCACTAGCAACAGCAGCTTTGCATTGCGCACCTGATGCCTGGAATATGCGCCTGCAGGAAGTCTCAACCCTTCCATCCATTGAGTCTTTAAAGCCGGAGACTCCTCTAATGGAAATGGTTGTTTTTTCGAAAGCTGAGCTATTTGGACGTCAACCTTGGGGGCTCATCCCAACACTCTTCACTTTGGAGCCTGAATAGGTGTTTAAAATGCCTGGAGAGAAAAACCCTCTTCCCAGGGTATTTCCATTCTCTTTCCATAAGTTGCTTCAACTTGGGAAGGACAGGAAAGCCCTTTATTTTATTAACCTCTTCGTCCAATAACACACGAGTCACTTTCTTGGTGAATTTCCGAAGTTCTTGGGGAGGAAAAACGGCCTCCCCCTCCGAACTGAACGATGTTGTAGAGCCTGAGGACTCTGATAGATCAGATCTGAAGGATGATCGAGATCTTTTGCGTTTGCAGGAGGATTTACTCGAAACCCTGGACTGAGCTTGAGCTGCAGAAACCTGAAAAGCCTCAAAGGTCTGTGCTAGGTTTTCCTGGAACCATCTCAGGAAGGATTGCAAGTCTTTGTTTGTATGTAGAAAGTTGCTCTGCCGAGCAGGCATTACACATCTTTTTCCTGCAGCAGTCAGGAAGAGGGGTAGCACACTGAAAGCAAGCCGCATGCTTTGATTTAAAAGTGGCCTTCCTAGGAATGGGAGCAGGTTTCTTGTCTTTATCCACCGGAGAAACCGGACTAGACATCTGGCAAAAGACTATAAGTAGTGAGAGTAATATAAAAAATTTTTGTGTGTGTATATATATATATATATCTGTATCTGTGTATGTATTTATATGTATGTATGTATTTTAATATATATAATATATATATATAATATATAATCTTCTGGAGGAAGAGAAAATGAAGGAAAAGATAAATAATCTTACCTCCAAATCCTCTGAGCCGTGTGGAGGGCTGGTGACAGGGTGTCCTGGGACTAACCCAAACCTTTTAAAGGTTTGAATTTGGCGCCCTCCAGAAGATCCGATACGCGCATGCACAGTAGCACGATCGGATCTTCACTGGAACGTAACGCCACACGGGCGTGCGTTCCACTCACTACGCATACTCCCACAGCCGGAAACAAAAAAAAGACTCTTCGTCCAAACCCCTCCGTAACGCCATCGCTACGGAGGGGACCTCGCTCTGCTCTCCACCCGGGACAAGAAGAAAACTGGATCCTTTCAGGGCAAGCGTGGTTTTATGGGAAAGGGGGAGGGTTTCTCTGTAATTAACCCTTTTTTAACCGTAGCGTCTTCTTGTCCACGGAAGAAACTATACCCCAATTGTACTGCCACTGTAGCAGGAAAAACCTTACCTGAGGGGAAAAAGGTCCAGAAACATCCAAAAAAACCTTCTCTGACCTGAGAGCTGCCCCTTTCTGACCTCAGACGCCCCCTGGCAGACTGAGATGTAACCGGAAGCACGTCACCGCAAGGATCTTACGCCTCAAGGCTAAAATCATCGACAGACTGAAACGGAGTCCCGGTGTCCTGCTTCAAACTAGTCCACCCAACGGCTGCTAAAAGTAAGCTAGAGTCCCACCGGGGACCCTGCGTGAGGGAGCCCTTTCCCTGATCCTCCTGAGGACCAGACCAGAGAGGGTTAAACGGCAAGGCGCTTGCCCGCTACCCAAAGCGCCGGGCAGAAGAGCTCTCCCACAAGCTCTGCAAAATAACAAACGGGGGATGCACCTACCCGGATAGGGCAGGAAAGAACTGTGGGTAAAAAAATTTAATTATGAGGAAACAGCTTCTTGATCCAAGGAGAGATCTGACTGGCTGAATGTCCCCCCTAGTTTGTTGCAAAATTGTAAAGAGCCACAAACTGGATTTTTATTTTACCTTCTTTTGGATCAGTAGCAATTAACAGATATGGGAAAGGCTGAATTTGGACGCATGTCTTTTTTCAGCCTATGTAACTTATCTTGGAGGTCCTTTTCCAAAGTTTGTCATAGTGCCCTGAAATCTTTAAGAATGTCCCACGTGCCATTGTCATTAGTACCAACATAGACTATGACCGCTGTCATCTCAATACACAACATGCTGAACCCGAGCACCTGGGAGTCAGCATATTGTTCCGCATTCTCGGTCTTACCTTTCCTAATAATGAAATCCCCTACCAACACAACCTGTCTAGTTTCCCTAGCATTATCTTTCCCATCTGCACTAGAGGCTTCTCACCTGGCTGCTAGGTGAATCTGCCTGCTAGTAGTGCCAGAACTGAACTGATCTCCCCATCATCCTCGCACAAGCTGGTAAAATACATCTCATTTTGGAGCTAGTGCAAAATGTTACCGTAATGTATTATAAATGTACATTTCTGTACATTATAACTAATCTCACTTTAATCAACTCAGTTTCCCTAACCTCCCACAGCAGGGTGCTGTTATGAACCAGAGTTTGTGTCTGTTTCCCAAACTGGAATTCTTCGGCAAAATGTAGTACAATGATACTACCAGCATTTCAAAGTGAATGTAATATACCATATTTTTAATGTGGGAGCTCACGTAAGAAGTGCAGCTACCACTTTATTTTAAGAAAACACAAAATTTGTCACACGATAATGGGAGCATGGTCGCGGAATTTGAGCTTTTAGAAGTCTTAGTTGTTTAACTGCAATCTATACCATCTGTAAAAATGTGCAATATTTAAATACCAACAAAAGTTTGGATCTTCCGGGAAGCATGCTGTATTACATATATATTATATATGTATACATGAAAATAAATGGCATTTTGTACCGCAAACTGCATTTATCTCAGTAATGTGTAATAAAACTGTACCCTGCAGAATAAATGGGTGGACTCCCTTTAGTTCATTAATATTCCTCAGTGCAGAACTACACCATCAGATCAATCTGAAAATACAGTTACACAGTTATAAAAAAAAAAAAAAAATGTCACAAAGACTTTTGTAATTGGCCTAATAAAAGTTATCACCTTTGATTTAAGGATTACATCTTATATTTAACAGATACAGGCCTATCCATTTTCCTTATAGCTATCCTCCTTGGTGCAAAACCACAAAGAAAAACTGCACACTTGTCTCATTTCAGATTTTAATGGTGGACATGTCGTAACCTGCTACTTTAGCTTGTACAAAAAAAGCTTAACAAGTATATGAAAAAAAACCTGGAAAATGATTTAATATCAGGGCCTGAAGTCAACTGGAATGAGACAGATGAATTAGGTAGACAAAAAAATATATATATTAACAATAAAAGTAGGGCAAGGATGCAAAGGAAACAAAATAAGATGGAAAAAATGTGCCCATGGTGCTGCTTTGTGTGAATAGTTTTTATTCATAAATTTAAAATAAATCTGTCCATGGTGTTCTCCATAATCTCCAGGACATTTGCAGAGTTGCCATTTATCGAATGCGCAGCACATAAATTTAGATGGCAAACTTTTTGGATCAGTACAATCCTGGAGTCCCTCAGTCCTCCAGAACTATGGGCTCACTTGTACTAGCAGGATGGGTAGTACTGAGGGTGGGTAAAAGACTGGCAGGTCGAGGTGGCAATGGTAGCTTCAACTTCAATGGTTGGTTGGGTCGACGAGCAGCTCTGCGCATCTCCATGTGTGACAGGGATTTCCTTAGACATCTGTTGAGGACAGAAAGCGTCAGAAACCACTGATAAAGACACAGGAGACAGCATGGAAATAAATTAAATGTAGTTAACATGTGCCTAGGATTCTCAGCTAGTGTACACCCTCTAATCTTTTACGGCTGTAAGAATGCATTTTGGGACATCCTGAAATGCTGAAACAGTATGGGCCTTGAATACCTAAATTACAATAAGATTACTGCATTTCATAGACTTTTTAGGAGGGGCTTATTTTCAGAACTGAAAATCAATAACTGCCTTCATGATGAGCTAGTTACCTTGTGTCTTTAGTAGCCACAAACACTACAGGATTAGGGGCATCAGCAAGGTTGAGTTTCTGCCTCTTGACATTGGGCTGATTGCTAGAACGAACACCAGATGAGAAGGAACGGCCATTTGCCGAGAATGGTGGGACCACCCCCACACCGGACACCTAAAGGCACAAGTGTCATCAGTTTAGCTGCATATTCTGGAGACTTTGTGATAATAGCCTCAGTGTATATCACTCACTGCATCATATGCCCTCTTGGTGGGTAGCACACTCACACCCCGGCTTTGTGTCAGCTGGTTTCTGTTTATTGGAGTTTTTGTTCCACGTGGTGTTTTTGGTTTTAGTGGGGCCTGAGCCGCTGTAAGAAATGTGATATTTAAAGACAACAATTAAAGAGAAGCGCTAATGAACATCATAGTAAAAGCACCAGTTTTGGTTCTTACCCAGCTCTTTAACTATGGTTGCCAAGGGAGGACGAACCAGGGGCAAAATCTTCAAGGGAGTTTTTGCTGCTTTTGGAAGTCGAATTGAACCTGAAAAGATGTAAGTTTCAAGAAGAAACATTAATGTTGAACCTAACCAAAGAAGTAAGGGCACTGGGTTGAGAGCACTTTTTTAAGCTTCTGAAAAACGCTACTCACATTCTGCCTTGATAGAGTTAGAGTTAATTGGTGCGTAGGGTCGACGAGCAGCTCTCCTTGGCTGCAAAATGTCTCTGCACATTCGCCGTGCAATCCGAGTTAGTTTTGTTGTCTGTAGGAGGAATGTCTGTCTGTTCTTAGCCAGTAGTTTAGCGCGGTTGGCACTGGTCGTGTAAGGGGACAAACTTTGAGCCTCTGGACGGGAGAGGTGACCTCTGGAGTGTGGTTCCTGAAGCGACACAACGATGATATGAAAGTATAAAGTGGAACAGAAAAAGAAAATGTGTGGTGAATACACGTACCCCTATATTTCGTGTAGCACCCTCTAACTGTGTTGGTGTTTTCAGCCCTCCATACTTCTTCCAATAGATCCAGCATGAAGCACAAAGGCGACACTGCATGTTAGGTGGACCCCAAGCATACCACTGGGCAGAGACTGTTGCTAAAAATAAGGGAATGAAAAAGAGTGAGAAAAGTTGAAACCCAGAGACAATCCCAAAAGTGATGAGAAAAATGTACATATTAAATGGATAAGGTTGGACAGTCACTGTAATGGAGAGAAATACTAAGATTACTTACTGTGACAGCTCTCACAGGTCAGACCTTTTTGAAATCCAGCACCATTAAGTCCAGGTTTAGATCCTACAGAAATAATCTGATTGGGGTTGGGTTTGGTGCTGAAGAAAACAAAATTACAAAATAAACAGGAAGCTAAATTATGTTTACATGCTCTGTAATGACCAGTCAAAATAGTGTTGTAAGCCCTTGGTACAAGGGCTAGCATACTTCAGGTGTTGACAGCTGCATCATTAGGAAGACTAATGCACCTCTAGTTACTGTATTTGCTCGATTATAAGACGACCCCCCAAAATTTAAATATTAAGTTAGAAATATTCCAGACTCCCTGGTGTCAAGTGGGGGCAACTGGCTAACCTCAGTGCTAGTGGTTAGAAGCCCCGACGGAAGTGTCTGGTAGCAGCGGGGGGTTGTCTGCGCCCATTGCGCAGATGTTCACCAGCAGCCAGAGAGGAGGATCCAGGTCCCCTGAATATCTGCGCGATGGGTGTAGACAACCTCAGCTGCTGCTGGCTGGTACTTCTGCCGGGGCTTTCATGACCGGAAGATCATGTCACGCCAGCGCTCAGTCATAGATGCCCCAGCAGCGGCGATTGTCTTTGCACATCCTGCAGATGTTTACCGGCTGCCAGAGAGGAGGATCCAAGCAGCCGTGCGGGGGATCTGGATCTGAGTCTTTTAGGGCTGCGGGGGATCTGGATCTTAGTCTTGAAGTCAAATCTATTTGATTATAAGACTAGGGGTATTTTTCAGAGCATTTGCTCTGGAAAAAAAACTATAATCGAGCAAATACGCTACATCCAAATGACACTTAAGCAAGCTTGCCAAAAAAGCAACTATACCTCAGTTTTAAAAGTTACCTCACTAATATTTAGGTGATGATTTCACACATATTAGCAGTTCATTCTTTAACAGGTTCACATCACTTTTATACTTACTAAGTAGGGATGTAGACCTGTTTAAGTTTACTGTCTGCTTCAGCAGCTTTCAGACGTTTCTGCATGGAAGAAAAAAAAATTGTTAAAAACGTGCACCATTTTACATTTTTAGACATTTTTAGACATTGTTAATGTCTCACCTGCTGGATATATCTGTCTGTGGTTTTCCACATGTAGTAAAACTGAACAATGCTTGCCAGAGATTTCCAAGGAAGCTGTGAAAAATAAATAGAACCCAAGCATCTCAAAATCAAAATTTCATACATACAACACTTAATTATTGGTGTGTGACTTACAAAGTCTTGCCGAATGTCATTAAAGTCCTTTCCATATTTCTCCAAAGCCTCCTCAAAAAGCATGGCTTCTGATGCAGACCACTCTTCCATCTCATCACGGCACAGAACCGGACCACCTTGAGGGACCAACGTAGACATTGCTCGGGCTAGATCATAACCATTTCTCTGCAGTGTGTCCATAGCGTGAAACTAGACGGGAAAAGAACAAAACCGCAGACAATGCTTAACACTTGTTAAGAAAGGATGTCACAAGTGTGGTCAGCCCAGAGAAAAGTGGTTAAGCCACTTTAATCTGTCTAAAATGTAATCTTTTTGGAAATGTATTCAATTGGGTGCAGCCATCAATGAATGTGCTCATTTCAGGGGGGAAAAAAAGGAAAACAGAAGCTTAGCCAATATGCAAATCTTTGTCATTCTTCTATACCCAGACTTCCGTAAGAACGAAAACAAACATGTACCAGAATAGAGTTATGAATCTGCACATGGCTTATTAAAAATCTGACAGTAGAAGAACCATAAGGTCCATAACTAGTCTGCCCGTTTTTTCTTTAATCAGTCCTTGGATTCAGACTAGTTTAACCCACCATCAGGTTGTTTAGAAATCCCTCACTGTATTAGCCTCTCACCTATGGCCAACATCTTAGTAAGTAAAAGCTTCTGAGATTACATCTAACCCCTCAAGACTTGAAGCTTACCAGTGTGATGTCACGAGATGCTGCTGCTGCGCTCATGTGCAAACTCGGCTGTCTAATGGAACTGCTGCAGTCCAAAGCTCGAGCAAATGTTCCAACCGCCCTAGTCAGAGGACAAACATAATAATAGATGCATAGTTAATATCTTGATACCTGCCCACTGCACGCATTACAAGGGAAAATATTAAATACTCACCGAGCAACAACAAGAAACTGGTCTATCTGTCTATCAGTAAGAGG
Organism: Spea multiplicata; assembly: GCA_009364415.1. Lineage (NCBI taxonomy): Eukaryota > Metazoa > Chordata > Amphibia > Anura > Pelobatidae > Spea > Spea multiplicata. The sequence goes on along the minus strand of VKOC01017426.1, from coordinate 29,165 downwards.
ATTCTCTGGATCCCAAACTTTCATTTCCATTTTCTGTTGGTTCCTGTTGTCAGACTCACCTTTAAGGAAAAAAGAGAACAAGCAACAATTATAACCAGGTGGCACCTAGCAACCAAAATCCTTCCACTACTTGTAAAAGTAATTACAAGCTAGAAGGCGAAATATTGCGAACACTGTTCACCTTCTGCCAGCTGGTCTGGAATATCTGCTTGATACTTGGAGCCAACACGAATCTCCCCCTGATCAGCCAACAAGGTCTTTTGTACGGGGTCAAATACAAGCGAGTAGAAGAAGCAGTCCTACCAACAAAGCATATGAAAACACTAAATATATACAAATACCATATTAAGAATAAAAACGTTAGTGATTGTTTTACTGAGGGAAAATGTGGTCAACTGTATGTACCTCCTTCTCCAGGTACTGGCTCAGAATGTCAGTCTCATTTAGCAGGGTCACGCTGCACTTCCCTCTGTACCGCAAACAGACAGACTAATCACATGGCTTGTTTACAATACATTCAGATAAAACGATATTTAGAAACTTAATGAAAGAAAAGCCCATATAACTTGTATGAGGATTTTTTGTTGTGGGTATACCGGATATGTGTTGCAGGCAAGGATTCAAACTGCCGGGAAAGAAAAAGCTCCCTGTGCTTCAGCTGGTGTCTCTGCGGATCCCCCACTGCTGGTTGCTTGGATTCTTCCTCAAATTCCCCTACACAGAGACGGATATGAAGTTTCGGGTAAAGAGATAAGATTGGCATGACAAAAAAATCTACAACTAAGAACTCCATCTCACATCAATGATTCAATAGGGTAAAATAATATTTTAAGAGAAACTCTCAATTAAGCATACAGCTTAAATTCAATGCTTATGCAATCCAGTGCCAACGCAGAACAATAGAATCTGACAGCAAATAAAAACCATTTGGCCCATCTAGTCTGTGCTTGGTCATGTCTTGGATTCAGGATAGCGTGTGTGCGTACACATACTAAGTTTGCAGCTTCAATTCTCCGTGGAGATATCCTGCCTTCCTGTCAGTCTGTGCTACATGTTAATACCAATGATATTCAGTGGAGACCTGAAAGCGACAGTCAAGTAGTTGCTGCAGATTTGTCGACTGCACATCCATGGTGCAAATCTCCCGTTCCACCACATGTCAAAGGTGCTCTATTGGATTGAGATCTGGAGGCTGTGAAGGCCATGGGAGTACATTGAACTGTCATGCTCAAAAAAAAAAACAGTTTTTGAGATGTGAGCTTTGTGACATGGTGCATTATCCTGCTGGAGGTAGCCATCAGAAGATACTCAGGCAGACTCACATTTAAACTATGCTCAATTGGTACTAAGGGGCCCAAAGCGTGCAAAGAAAATGTCCCCCACACCATAACACTACCACCACCCTGAACTGTTGATACAAGGCAGGATGGATCCATGCTTTCATGTTTACCCCGACCCTGCCATCTGAATATCGTAGCTGGAATCGAGACTCAGACGTACTTCCAATCCTTCATTGCCTAATTTCGGTGAGCTTGTGCGAATTGTAGCATCAGTTTCCTGTTCTTAGCCAACAGGAGTGGCACCCAATGTGGTCTTCTGCTGCTGTAGCCCATCTGCTTTAAGGTTCGATGTGTTGTGCGTTCAGAGAGGGTATAACCTTGGTTGTAGTGGTTAGTTGAGTTACTGTTGCCTTTCTGTCATCTCGATCCAGTCTACCTATTCTCCTGACCTCAACAAGCCATTTTCATCCGCACAACTGCCGCTCACTGGATATTTTCTCTTTTTCGAACCATTCTCTGTAAATCCTAGAGATGGTTGCGCGTGAAAATCCCAGTAGACCAGCAGTTTCGGAAAAGTACTTAGACCAGCCCACCTGACACCAACAACCATTTCTTCCCCATTCTGACGCTCTGAACTTCAGCAAGTTGTCTTGACCACGTCTACATGCCTAAATGCATTGGTGCCACGTGATTGGCTGATTAGCTATTTGTGTTCACAAGCAATTGAACAGGTGTACCTAATAATGTGGCCTGTGAGTGTACACACACACACCTACCTATATATACACATATGAACACACACGCACCTATACGAGGGATGTTCGAAGTTGCCACATTTTTATATGTATTTTTTTATATTAAAAAGTGCAGAAACCTTTTGAACGTCCCTCATATATATATATATACACACACACATTTATATGCATATTTTAAACAATAGGTACTCTGTTTTAGTTTAGTGCGCACACAGAACACTGTGCCCTGACTCTTGCTTCAGCACAGAATAAAGGGAGAATGAAAAAATTGAGAGGTAGAGCATGGAGACATCATTGGTTTTGTCACATGGATGCATGTGGTGGCTGTGACTAAGTATAGGTGCAAGGTTTCTATGTATACATTCAAACACCGGTGCTCCACAGGAGGAAATGTAAATCTAGCTTGCTGGTCAGTATAATCTCCCTAACTGAAAATAAAGGGGGAGAAAAATGTGCAGGGAACCAGGAAAGTTTTTAGAGCTTTGGAATGGTCAAAGTCTACAAACTACACTAGTTTGTAAATTCATGATTAAACACTCACGCGCATTGCTATCTGCAAGACTGTTTAAACTGCTGGAGATGTCTCTTCGCCGAAAAAGACAAACCACCTTTGCTTCTACGTTACCGTTGGCAGTCTGAAAATAGATTGAAAAGTCACTCCATTAAACGCTATCACACAATGCAGAAATATACAATTTGGCATTCAAGCTTCTTCAGTAAACAGTTAATGTCAACTAACACATTAAGGGCAAAGCCCAACTCAATCAGTTTATAAAGTATGCATTCAATAGTGACCTGTAATTGGAGAGATCTCAAATTTTCTCAACTCACTTTTTTGTTAATAGAACTATGCACATAGATGTACTAGCATTTTAGTTACCTTGTTAAGTTCTTCTATTCTCCGTATGAGATATGGGTTACTCGATGAATTTTCAAAATACACATAGTCTGTTAAAGAAAAGAAAATCGCATGAATAACAATTTAAAAAAAGTGAATAAAATTGCATCATTTGGGGGAAAAACATGAGTTTACCAACGCCAGTAACAGTAGATATCCAGCCCATAACTGCACATTAACCCCTTAAGGACCAGGCTGTTTTTCCAATTTTCCTACCCTTTGGGACCAAGGCTGTTATAACACTTTTGCGGGGCTCGTGTTTAGATGTCATTTTCTCCTCACTCATTTAGTGTACCCACACAAGTTATATATTGGGGGGTTTTTTCAGGACAAGAAGGGTTTTCTTCAAATACCATTTTCTTTTAGCATATTATCTAATTTCCTATACAAAAAATGAATTGAAGGAAAAGAAAAAAAAAACACCTCACTTTTAATGGAAAAATCTTTTACTCATCCAAAAAAACCAATGACAAAAACCTGCTAAATAGATTCTATTTGTCCGGAGTTTAGAAATACCCAATGTTTTTTTTGCTTTTTTTCTGCAAGTTATTGAACAATAAATACAAGTAGCGTTTTGTTATTTCAAAACCATTTTTTTTCCAAAGCTGGTCATTCTGCCCCATGTACTATTTCTGGTATCTTTGAAGTTGACCAATGCAATTTACCCCAACAAGCCATATAGTTTTGAAAACTAGACACCTCAAGGTATTTCAAATGCTGTGTGGAAATCTGTTCATAAACAGGACTATGCATAGGACAGACACATGGTCACGTGTTTAGACTGGAAGAAAGGAGATTTAGTCTAAGGCAAAGTAAAGGTTTTTTTACAATAAGGACAATAAGGATGTGGAATTCTCTGCCTGCAGAGGTAGTTTTATCGGAGATTGTACAGACGTTTAAACAGCAACTGGATGAATACTTGGAAAAAAAACACAATATTCGGGGATATAATCTTTAATTATGGAAAAACAGCTTATTGATCCAAGGAGAAATCTGACTGCCATTTTGGGTCAAGAAGGAGGTTTTTCCCTGGTTAGTACAAAATTGGAAAGAGCCAAACTGTTTTTTTGCCTTCTTTTAGATCAACAGCAACAAATTAACAGATATAGGAAACATGGAGATTTTTCAAAGGTGCTAGCAAAAGTTTCACTGTAAATCGTTCCTTAGTCCATGCAGCATCCAAACCTATGTTTTTACCGTAACCTCTACAGAGGACGGGTGTCAGACCAGATGCTGCAACCCAAAGCAATGCCTGCTGAGGCCAGAATGTCTACTTTGTATCATCTAAAACAGGGGCGTCCAACATGTGGCCCGCTTGAAATCGGCAGCCAGGGCAACCGGGATCGTAAGAGCCCTGCTGCTTACCTGGGGGGGGGGGGTCTTTTGTACTGCTCAGAGGAAGCGGAACTCAGCAGAGTTCAAGTGGACATCATATGACTCTGCTCCAGTCCTGCTTCCTCTGTTCAGTACAAGAGAACGCAGAAGGAGGCCGCGCCCCCTGCTTAAGTCTGTGAGCGGCATCGAGAAAGCTGCAGTGTGTGTGTGATAGCATGGCTGTATAAGTGCTAGAACCTAGGCATGATGGGACTGTGATTGCTGTTAGCAATCACACTCCTATCATGCCAAGTAAGCCAATACATGCTGAACCCTGGCTAGCTGCCCCCCCTTGTGTATTGATGCTGCCAGCAGTATGGGGTCTGCACATCACTTACAGGCACCCTGTACCAGCATGTACTGGCTGACTTGGCATGAAAGGAGTATGATTGCCAACAGCAATCACAGTCCCATCATGCCTAGGTTCCAGCATTTACTGGTTGCGTGGGTATAAAAGGAGTGTGATTGCTGTTAGCAATCACACTCATATCATGCCAAGTCATATTGTTGAATTTTTTTGTCCAATAACACAAAAAAATACAACAATATTAATTTATATATGATTGTTGACACCAATCACACTCCTATCATGCCCAGCCAACCAGTACATGCTGGGATCTGGGTATGCCTGAGACGGACAATCTCTTGATGGATATTAGAAAAAGATGCAACTTTGGATCTGAAATAGGGTAAGGATCGGAGTACAAAAAATCCTACACGGTTCCTTGACAATGCTTTGTAGTTCACTCACTCAGCAGACTCAAGGCTATAAGGGCTGAATGCATAGTTGATTGAGGACCAGATTCAAGTCCTTACTGGAACGGGACTTAAAAAAATGAGATGTGTTAAAAGTGCCTTTGATAAATCCTCTTATCAAAGGATCGGACGCCATGTTTTTGGATAAAAAGGGACTATGCGCGGCAATACGCTCACTGCAAAACTATGATCACTATGGCTGGATCTACTTTAATCTTTCAAAGAACTCTCAGGATCATAGGGACTGGAGGGAAGATATGCTAGTTCATAGTTTCAAGCTACCTTGTGGCCAGAACATCTTCTGGCTTGTCTTTTTTTTTGTTTAGAGAACTAAACGGGGTGGTGTTTTCTTTTGATGCCATCAGTTCCATACAGCCCCCCAGCTTTTGAATCATCTGGAAAAAAGGTATTCCTGTGTAGAACCCAGTCTTCCTGTGAACCCTTGAAACAGCTCAAACAATCAGCGCGAGTGTTGTCCTTCCCACTGTATAGCTGAAATAGCAGCGTATGTTCAGCCCAATTCAGATTCCTTGTACGAAGTGAGTAAGATATTTACATAGTTACATAGTTAAATGGGCTGAAAAAAGACATGTGTCCATCAAGTTCAGCCTTTCCCATATCTGTTTATTTGTTGCTGTTGATCCAAAAGGCGGGAAAAAACCCCAGTTGTGTCTCCACAAAGTGATTGCAAGCTAACCGCAGAGTCTTCATTTCTCTGAAGTTCAATGACATGACTTTGCCCCTCTAACCCTAGACGTCTCCTGACTCCCATATGGGCGCCCCAGCCCAGTCACCGTGACCCACGGGGAGAGGTTACAGGCTCCACCCTCCTCGTGTTAGGTTGGTGGACCTCTTGGTGAAAATGTTTTTCTGTGTCCAGGCTGTTTTGTGATCTGTCCCACTGTAACAATATCACGCTCTGCAAAGACTTCCTATGCAGACACGCCAAAAAAAAAAAACTAGGATGGTGGAGGTGAGATACCCCAGAATTCTCATAACGTGCATGATACTTCAATGACCTAATTTTCTTAAGAGCTTCACCTTTCTTTGGATTAGACACACTTATGTCCTTGGTAAAATGATTTTCTGGCTTGAGAAATTGAATAGGTGAGATTTGGTATAATTTATTATCTAGCCATGACACTACCATTGTACCTACTAATCTAAATCTATTACTTTTGTAACTAAATTTACCATTAGTTAAACAAATCAACAATTTAGATTTTGGTCTAAATTGAGAGCAGATCCATTGTAATGTTTTCTTTTTTATAAGCTCCTTTTGGGTTTAAATATTTCCAATACAACGTATTATACAGAGTAGTTCATGCACATAAGGTATATTACAAATATCATAATCGAAGAACACAACAGCAAAGGGCCATAGCATGGTACAGAAATCTGGAATCATGTTTACCAGGGCTACACCAACCACACACCCATCAGGCCAGGTTGGTTATCCAAGCCAACATGCAGCGGCAAGAAAAACACCCCAATTCAGGACTTACAGTCTTCCCATCTCTTTTTAGCTCTAAATTCTTGCAACCACATTTACTCCATCAACTCTTTAAGTTAATTATTTTAGGGCAACCATACTCAAAAAAACCTTTTGGTAGAGACTTTTCTATCAGTTTTCTGGGTTGCCAGCCAATTTTCTGGGTGGCAACCTACATGTCACAACAGCTGCCATTTGGTGTATCTGATGGGTGGGTAAAAAAAAATAAAAAAAGCCCGAGGCAGACTGGGACCAAATCATGGGGAAAATCCTAGCACCCAGCATAGAACACAGTAGTGTGATAAAAAAATTAATCCAGCCTAGAGTGTGTGTATATATACCGTATTTGCTCGATTATATGCCATAGCCTTAAAGTCTGGTGCTATTTTAAAGAAAAATTTATTTTTAAAGAAAAAAAATACACATTAGTGGCATGGTATTTTACCTAATGAACAGGAATACATGTATTTTAACATTTTTGGTATCTATTATGCAGTCAGCATTAAGTCAGCATATGTTATGTATGTTATATACAAACGGAAAACCAATAGTCATTTTAAGGTGTGTGTGTCCCCCACCTAATTAATCTTACTTATAGATGTGCAACTATGCTCCCCAGATATAGCACTCTGGCAACCCCCCCTTACCAATACAGCCCCAAACTCCCTGGTGGACGTCTGCACGATGGCGAGCACTGGCAGAGGTTGTCTACGGCTGCCAGAGAGGAAGATAAATGTCTCCAGCATCGCTGTGGGAAATCCTCCCCTCTAGCAGCCGGTGAACTTCTGCACGATGTGCTCAGACAACCACCGCTGCTGCCAGCACTTCCGCAGGGCTTCTATGGTGGAGCACCAGAAGGTCATGTAACGCCGGCGCTCCTTCATGGAAGCCCTGGCGGAAGTGTCCGCATCTATGGGGGTTGTCTGCCTCCGCAGATGTCCACCAGATGCCAGAGAGGGGGATCTGGATCCTAACACTGCTGCTTACCTGCATCTAGTTACAAAAGAAATACATTTAGTAGGTACAATGGCATCTTCAGTTTAGCAAATAAGTCCTGAACAGAAAACCAGCAATACAGCTTATGCATTAAAGCTGCTCAAGGCATTACACCTAATCTGTCAACAAGGAGCCAGTGATTCCAACTCCTGCTAATATAAGACTTCAGTGTGATCTCCTGTGTACCAGCAGGGAAGTGTCCTTGTTGAGACATTACACAGCGCTGTACAATTTAAGTGAGGCAGTTAACACACATAACCTACATTAATACATAGGCCAGGGATGTCCAACCTGTGGCCCTTCAGCTGCTGCAGGACTACATCTCACATACTCCTCAGCCAGCACCTTAGCTGAAAGAGCATTATGGGAGATGTAGTCCTGCAGCAGCTGGAGGGCCGCAGATTGGACACCCCTGACGTAGGCACATCAGGAGTTTAGAACCCGTATGCGTGTATCAAATTTAATTTTTTCTAAAGTTTTTAAGTTTATCCTCAGCTTTTAAGCTATTTAACCCCATGATCTACAATCAAAGGTTTCCTCCAGTTATCTTTTTCTTTTATGTAGTCAATAGGGTACCCAGTAATGAGTGCTTAGTTTGTAGATGAAGTATTGAGCTTGAAACCTAGCTGATGTTTTACATGGATGCCCTTAGTTTCAGGTTCCCTCCACGTGCACCGCCTGCAGTGAACTTTACTGGTAGCACTCCAGCGTCACATCTCCCAGCCCGACTTCTGGCAAATCACCGCTGTGACGTCAGGTGCCCCATACATGAAGCCATCTATTGACAAAAACAAGGCGGCATTTTGCAACCTTTTCCGAAATATGTAGTTTCCATATAGGACATTAGGCACCACCTGAATGTACAAAACTACACTGCACGCAAAGTTGCGTGTAATGTAATAGCTGCAGTGCTCTGATCGCCAAGAGGCTTCAAGGTCACAAAAGAAAACTTAGAGAGTGCCAAAGGATAATGAGCAGGTGAATTCTCGTATGAACTATTTAAGCAAAATCAAGCGGTGTTGAAAAGGGACAGTTAAATGACCCCAACATATCCGCTATAGAAGAAAGCATAATAGTGTACTGCGAGTTTGTTAATATGCATTCTTCTTAATATGCAGAAATGGGAAAACACACACATACATTACACAGAATAGGCAGTCCTGCTGCTGCAGCAGCAGCCTACCTCATCTGTGGTCCAACTTTTTTAGCCACTGACTGGCTGCCTGAAGCAGAGTACTTTAACATGTATTCTTTTACTGAGGTGTCAGGGAGAATAGATTGTCCCCCTTTAAAGCACACTGTGGCAGTCACTAAAACTTGACTCCAGAAATCAAAAAACCCATCTTCCCACCTACACTTAAGGGATTGAAGAGGCAACAGGTAAACACGGTCTCTGATTTATCATCCTATGACGTCTTACCAGCTGGCTTTATACAGAGTAACTCATTGTATGATAACAGACGACATGTCAGGACCATGTGTTCAAATCAGCTAATGTATCTCAGAGTGGTCTCTCTTTGCTCTAAAATTATACATATCACTAGTACTTAGTGCTTTGAATTCATGTTAACAGAAATTTGATTTTTTTTTTCTCTTAAGAGCATGCTACAGCTCTCTCTGCAAGATTTGTTGAATGCTAATAATCTTGCATTGTTTAATAAACCAGGGGACTAAATCAATAAAGAGAAAGTAGTGGTGAAAATTTTGCTTGGATATTCTTACCCGCTTTCCTTAAACTACAGTATATTTACATAATGGTACATATTCGAAAAAATACTACCTTTTACAAACAGACATTGCTTCATTCTCTCCAGCTGATCATAAAATGTAATACACAATTTAAAACAGCACACATAAAAAATGGACACCAAGTATTTTGTTATAATGTGACAGGGGGGTATTAAATAAATCCTCGTTCCCTTGTACAGAGACACGAACGTGGTCAATATACTTTTTTCTTTGCTGTATGACCCCGATTAGCAATCACTAAACAATACACAACTTACATTCATTAAATGTAATTATACAAAATTGAATAAAAGATGCTGGACTTTTTTTTTACCCATGTATACATGCGCGGCCAACGATAAATGCGCGCCTTCGCCGATAACTAAACGTAAATATGGGCAGAACCTCCAAAAACCTGGTGTAGTTACTAACCGGCTATCGTTTCTCATGCGATTGCCTAACGCGCCAAATGAGTTTGTGGTACACAATATACACCGCAAGATAAATCTATTACAATATACGGTATTCACTTACCTCCCACCCTGTACATATTGGCCGCCATCTTGCCCTCTCACGCGCACAATAACTAAGGGCGCCACACGCTATTCCGGTGGCCGTAGGGAGAAAGAAAGAGGACAACTTCCGGAAAAAAGAGGAGGAGGAGAACAACTTCCGGAGAAAACAATGAAAAGGGTTTGAAAGAATTACTTCCGTTACGCAAGCGCAGCCGATGATACCCGAGTATTTGAAAGTCTATGACCGAAACATCCGGGTATTGCCGAGGATTCCCGAGTTTAGCCGAGGTAGCGTGATTGAAAGTAAACGGACCAATGGGAATAAAATGTAGGCAGGATTTGAGAACCAAGCCGGATCCAAAATGATTTTGTTACATAGTTTGTGTATTTGAAATCATGTGACTTGGGTTTATCATTCTGAAAGCCTTACAATAAAATGTGACGTTGGAAACTATCCTTTTACGTTGACGTTACGAGTCATCACCATTTTTTTGGCTGGTTCATCTAATTCCACATACCGCTGCAGATCAACATATATAAAGTGTCGCCTGGATGTCTCTAATGTATACTTAAAATTGGTGGGCTTGATCGTGATGCCTAACCTGGGTCCGCGTTTTCGACAACTCCGTTGTCAAGCTAATTTCAATCACTTTGCCTTTCAAGACACGTAGTGCCGTGTACTGAAGTCGATTTCCGTGGTCAAGTCATTAGACGCCTTTTGTTTGTGATCAGACAGTTCCAAATCAGTGGTCAAGCCATCAAACGCTTTTTAACTTCAACAGAGATAAAAGGCATGGTAATAAAGGGTTTAAGCAGATTTGTCAAGCATACCCCCCCCCATACGATATGCTATGATTTATATAAAAAAAATTTAAAGGTAAATATTTGCAAATATTTCTGTAGAGTAAAAAAACCCGTTGGACCAATAACTTTATGTTGCATACTTCCCAAATATCTCCCTCTATAATGCCGGTATATTACCATACGCTATGATTACTGTGGAAATTTTAAACATATGGAGCCCCAAATATCAGCCAAACTGACATTTGTAATATTCAATATGGGGTAAAAACAAAATCTCCTATTGGACCAATATGTTCACAGTGCAAATGTGTCACACGCACCCCACTATGAAAACTGTGAATTATTTAACTATCCCATATATTTAGGCGCAAATCAAATTTCTAACAAGTCATATTTTCCCACCTCAGCATTAAAGCCAGGAATACATGTATTATAACGTTTTTGGTATCTATTATGCACTTAATCATCATAGGTTATATACAAACAGAAATTTCAAAAGCCATTTTAACCCCCCCCGCCAATTCATAATGCACCTTACTTATAGATGTGCCACTCTGCCCCCTCCCCAGATTTACCAATGCATCCCAAGACTCCCTGGTATCTAGTGGGGGGCAGCCCGTGGACATCTGCGATGCTGCTGCTCACCACTTCTGCCTGGGCTTTTATGTAGGCACTTCCACTCGGGCTTCTCTGGTGGAGCATCGGAAGGTCATGTAACGTCATAGAAGCCCTGGCGGAAGTGCCGGCTGCAGCGGGAGTTGTCTGCATTGCGCAGACACCCACCAGCTGCCAGAGAGGAGCATCCAGGTCCCCTGCAGCGCTAAATGAAAAAGCGGTGCTTCCCCGGCAATCCCAGAGAGAGTTCCCAGATATGGTGATCACCTGGTGTATTCTCATTGAAAAGGGCACTGATTTTATAGGTTTGTGCATCATCTCTACTGCATATTCAACATCAGCACGTTCTACAATAGACAGTTCCACTCTTGTGTTCGCTTGTCCAAGGAATTCATACAGCAGCTTTGCATCTTGGATGTCATGGCCTTTATCCACCAACTTGTCTGGTGTTCTCTTTGGTGTTCCTCAAAACAACATCGGGGTCCCCTTTCTCATGGCTTGACTCAAAATAGTTCCATGTGCCAGCATTAAATCAATTTTTGCAGTAAAAAGCAGGAAATTTTCTTTTCTGTTTATATTGTGTGCAAGGTCCATCACTAAAAAATGGAGAGAGAAAACTTGAATGAGTAGCCTAAAGGTAGTCTTGTACTGGAAGAGGAGACTGTGGTGAAGCATATGGTTGATGTACCATTTCTGACATAGATTGTCTGTCAAAGTTTAAGCGACAAATTTATAGCAAAAATATGAGTTGTCATATTTTCAGTGAGTAAATATTTAGTGAAACCATGACCATTTTGTATTATTTAAATTTAGTTATTCATAAATGTGGTTAATAACTCAACCCTTTAACAAGTTTACAACCTCAAAACAATGGCATACATGATGGGTTTGAGTGTGATGGGTTGTATTTGTTTGTTCTCAAAATGGCTGCTGCTCCTCATGAGGTGTAAGAAAGGTAGACTACATGGCAGCAATGAAACAACCATAGTTTATATATTTATTGATTAAAATAAACATTTTAAAAGTGATCATTTTTCATCTTAATTTTATGTGATGGGGTTGAGTGGTTAAGCTTGACACTAGCCTCCCTGGCTATAATCATACCTGGGAACTTTTGGCCTCCAGCTACCTGGGGCCTTCCCTTGCGGGACATGGCCAGGATTGCCCACTGACGTCGGTGGGCAGTCCCCTGACATCAGGGGCGCTCCCGCTGATGTCAGCTGGAAACATCCCTATTTCAAGTGAAAATGGGCGGGGAGTGTCAAGACCCCACTTCAATGACCCGGAGGATTCGGGTCTTGACACAGAGAAGCGGTGCTCTACCCGCCAATCTCCGGGTCAAACCCAGAGAGTTCCCAGGTATGGCTATAATATGCCTCCAATATATTAATAAAAAGTATTATATTGCTTACCTTGTTCTGAACAACACTGAAGAGAGCTGAATGATGTCACTTCCTGTCAATGATTAAAATTATTGTTCACAAGAAAGAAATCCAAATAAATACTTTTGTTGTTGCCAAAAAATATAGATGCTTTGCACATTTTATTAACTATTTTCAATGTATACATTCAGTGAAAAGCCTTAGGGACATGACAAAATGGTTGGTGTAAGATAGAAATAATACATACTTTTATGATAAATAATCATTTGAATTCAAAAGTTATTTTTATTCATTATAACATACATACCAAATGATATTAAAAACCTTTTTACCATCACCACTTGAGGGACTGAAATATTACAGAATCCCAGGAAGGACCCGTATGATTTTACTGTGAAACTTAAAGATACGGAGCTCCAGATATCAGCCTATTTGTTAAAAACAGATTGTGACAGAATGACCTGTCATACAAGGCCCCAAGGTAGTCGGAGATGGCTCCAGCCTGGCTGCCAAACAGGCAGGAACTCCATTGTTTAATTAATCCCATCAATAGGATTGCTGATTGGGGATTAAAGGTTGGGCTGTATGCATGTATCTGTTAATTTATGTTAATGAAGTTCTGTGGCTATATCAGTCTATGTTTTACTACAATAAACTGTTCATTCCTGCTGTACTCAGTTCAAGGTAGTTGTGTCTACTTATTGGGTACACATAGCAGGGTTCCAAGGTGCGCATGCTGACTGGTGCTGGAAGTGATTCCGGGGACAACAGGAGGATACATGTGGGTGATCTCTGGGAGTTACTACAGCTCTCTTGGTGAACCCGTTACACAGATATATTTCCAATATTTAATATGGGGTAAAAAAATCTCCCATTGAACCAACATGTTTCCAATGCAGATGTGTCATACATACCCCACTCGATGATATCTTACAATATGATATGGTTTTACTGTGGGAATTTAACCCCTTAACTGCCAATGACGTGCACATTATGGAAAAACGGTCGGTTAACGATCAATGATGTGCCTGCGTGTCATGACCATACCTAGGTTTGACCCGGAGATTGCCGGGTGAGCACTTCTCCTCCAATTCTCCGGGTCAAGACCCGAATCCTCTGGGGAGCAGGGTCTTGACATGCTCCGCCCATTTTTTCCTTTACATGGGACGTCAGCGGGACCGCTGGTGTGCAGTCCTGTGCAGGGAATGCTCCGGGTAGCCGGAGCCGAGAAGTTCCCAGGTATGGTCATGACATTAAATAAGTTTATGAAGGGATCTAAGGTTGTTTTGTTTGCTTAAATGGTGTTGCTCTAATGCATTGTTGTCGAGGCATTCAGCATCTCCGAATGCTGCAGCAGGGGCCCAGTGTGGCCCCTTCCTGGGGGGTCAACTTTTACCATATGCAATATTGTGGTGGACACCTGATTTAAACGTTGTTGTTCAAATGGCTCAATTACGAGGCATTCAGCAACACAAAAAAACAGCTCAGGACGCACTGTGACCACTCCATAGAGAGGTATCTTCCATCTTGGGCGGGTTAAGTGCTAGGGACTAGTTTAGTGCCTAGTATTGCAACTAAAGTCTGACTGATTCTCTAATTTTCTCCTGAGGAAGCCGAATTAAATCGGTGAAACGCGTTGAGATATTTCATTTATCGGAATCTGGACTTTTACAAGGACTTGAGGAATACTCTTTGTGAAAGAAACTGCTTTTACGCATAACCCACCAGTTATGCACATTCGTTTGTAAGTTTTTAATCTATATTTATTAAACCTATATCTATTTTATTGCACTATTTTTCGTTTCCTATCGTTTACCCAGACATTCCAAGACAGCAATTAGTCTGGATTTTTGATGAGCGATCACTTCAAAGCACACTTGTGAGTGCAACTTACATCACTTATTTGGAGTTTTTATTTTTGAACTTATTACACTATATTTGTTTCTATTTTTTCCCCACATTTCCATGCGCCCCGTTTCTTGCCTATATCGTATGTTTCAACACTTGTGAGGAGTGTTTATCTACGGGAGCAGCAGATCTGTAGGGTACTGTATGTCAGTTTATATTTGATACTCACCCACTCGTGAAGGTGTTCCTTTTTACTTTTTAACGATTCCTGTATGGGCAGAATTTGGTAGTTGGAAAGCCATTGCTGGGATCAAGCGCAGGAGGTTGCAGAGATGTAGAAAACCAGTGCCTGTAAGTAAGGTGGGAGCAACTCTCCGGTCATCTGATGATGTGTCCTTTTCTGAAGATGATTGTCACGGAGCTGGATAGTCCGACAACTACCTCCCCTGACTTGTGCTCCCTTAGCCTGGGACAACACACTCTTTCCCCGGGTTTCCCAGTCATTAGCCAAGACTCAATGTAGGGTACACACAAAATGAAGACTGCTTTAATTTTCACACACATGGCTGGACATAGCCAGCAAAGCACACATAAACATAAATCAAGATATCTGGATACACTGGGTACACAACCGTCCCCTTAATCTGCCTCCCAGAGACAATAGGGTCAGTAAAGGGATTGACAATAGAATGGGGTCCCGACCAATGTTCCATCTACTTTTTCTTAGGTGGCGTGCGCAGAAAATTTCTCTTGTGCAAAAATTTTCCCAGAGCCAAAATTTGGTGCGCACAATATCCGTGCCGCATAAAGTATCAAAAAAATAATATATATATTTTTTATTGGGAAAAACTGTTGTGCGCACAATTTTTTGGACGTGTGCGTTCTCTAAAAATGCTATGTGCGCGCGCACAGCTTAGAGGGAACACTGGTCCCCACCTCCCCGGGGTGAATGTCTCTAGTGGTGGAACTGGGGGCTACTGACTTATACAACATTTTAGTGCACCATGGGGGGTCTGACATTAAACTGAAACAATGGCTGTCACTCCCTGGTTGCAATCCTGGCTGTCTGCCAGAGATAATCCCCTCAGCAAGTGATGAGACAGTATACTTTTGGGGGTAGCTAAAAACATGAGGAGACACAGGGAAAAGTAATGGCAAAACTTGATCTGTGTTGGCTAAGTACAGGGCCAATCCCAAATCAATATCAGTGATAATGTACTGCCCAGGCAACAGGCCTACCCTATCATTATACAACAACAGAAATGGAGAATACACTGTGACCAAGATAGGGAGCATGGTTTGTGAAATGGTGCACGTGATGAGATGAAGGAAGTGGTAAATAGTTACACACAAACCAAGCTCGTGGAGCTGGCTAAGACATATAAGCTGCAAGTGGGGGGAAAATGTGGGCGAGTGGTTACTACGCATGTGGGATGGAGGAGCTGACAGTGTGCTGTTGAGTGCAAGGGAAGCTATAAGCATAGGGCAGTTGAAGCTGCATCTGCAGCTCATGCAGGTATTACAGAGGGTGAGAGAGATTAGGGGGAACTTTTCATTGGTAGACATGGTTCACTGCGCTGTATTACAAGTTTTATCCATATTTAGCCGTCTACCCCATGGGTAAAAATTAAAGATGCTATAAATCATGTAAGGATTATGGGTTGTGCTGCAGGATTGAACAAGAGTAATTAGGAAGGCCCTGATATGGAGGATTTCACAGTTAGCAAAAAGTTTCTAATGTCTGCACCGTCAGCTCTAAAAGTTCCCCTGCTATCTCAATAGGCTTATTCGCACTGCCCTGTAACCCGTGACGGCGAACCTGCGGATTTCCACTTCCGTGTTCTGCCGCGATGCCGCGTAGACAAGGTAAGTTAGAAGGGGGGGGGGATGGTAGGCGAAGACAATCACGAAGATCTTCGTGGTGTGTGTCTTCGTCTTCGCCTACGTTTTACCGCCGCTGTCTTCTCTTCGGCGTGTCTTCGAAACGAACACGAAAACGCACTCTTCGCCCGAAGACGAATGCACAAGTCTATTAATAACCAACTACCTAAATGGAAAGAACCTAGAACTATTTTTTCCAGGAAAAACTGAAACCATTAGAGTATGCTAGAGTCCTATATCTGAGTTAGGATCCACAGGTATTCGAACCAGCAACCTTGTGGATTCCAGGAGAATCGTGGTTTGCCATTTCCTTCTGCCTCTCCTTGGCCATGTTGTTTCTGCGTGCTCTTGACACCTGTTACTGTTCTCCTCAACATATGGGGAGAAATTTAAAAATTTGGCTAAACATTTTTTGGAAGACAATGACAACTGGTCAGTTATGGATACAACCTTGTGGTGCACTTTTAAATGCACTATGCAGGGCTATCTTATAAAACAGGGAGCAAAGGTTAAAAAAATGCTTCAGTTCCCTGTCAACTCAGCCACTGACAGCTTGTTATTCCAAGCCAGTTTCCTGCCTATACTAAGCTTGTCACCCCAAGTTTATGTCCTGCTCATACCCAAAACACCTTAAATATACTTACTGTAAAGCTCTTGCAACAATTCCAGCTTACTGTCTCTACATTTAAATGGAAGAACAAAAAACGTGAATTGCTATATATTTAGATTATCATCTTTCGCTACTTGAAGTCTGTTGGTTAAATTGAGTCATAATACACATCAGGATAATTGATGCATTAACCTATATTAAAGAAACCTACTGATTGGTTAGACAATGACAACAGGTCATGGATATATAACCTTGTGGTAAGCTTTTAAATGCACTATGAGGGGCTATCTTATGAAACAGGGAGCAAAGGTTAAAAAAAATAGAGAATGCTTTGCAGATTTGTATATATGATTGGCGCAACTTGAAGCCAGTAATAAATTAAATCCAAAATTAATAGAGAAAACTAATAGATGTCTAACAATGTTAAAACAAGACTGGTATTGCAGCAGTAACAGAGCTAATACAACATTTCCTGAACAAAATTAAGTACAGGAATAGTAAAACTAGAATTAGTAAGATTGTCTCCAATGTGAAGGTCCATCTGTCTCCTCAAGAAATTAGCAAAGCATATATAGAATAATTTTACTCACTGTATAACAAACCTATCCAACTGACTGAATAAAAGTGGTAATTCAAAACTTGAAAAAAAATCTAAGGCCCCCGGTCCAGATGGCTTTTACACTCCCTTTTTTTTCCTCTAGACTCCGTTTCTGCTGAGAATATATAGAGAAATATCACACCAGAAGAAATTTCCAACACAAATGCTACGGGCAATAATAACCTTGATCCCAAAAACAGGGAAAGATCTAAGTAAGGTGATTAATTTTAGACCTATATTAGAATTTCAAGTTTCAGGGGTGGATAATGAGATGTCATCCGCATGTAAGGAAATTTTATGTTCCTACAGGCCTGTTATTCCTTTGACATTAATAGATTGACGCGTTAAGATATACAAGAGCTCAATTGACAGAGCACATAGGGGGGCTGATACACACCCCTGTCTAATGCCATTATTAATGTTAAAAAAGGAGGAGTTCATATTTGGTCCAGATATCTTGGCTTGTGGGTTCTGAAACTGACAGCTAGAGCCATTGTATCATCAAAAATTGCCCATTCTTTTACTTTTACTACTTTTACAGTCTCTCCCAAAAAGAGTCAGCTGATCCGGTCAAAAGCCTTCTCAGCATCTAGTGCTAAGAAGGCAGCCGGAAGTTTTGTAAATGAGATTCAAAATCCTACGGGTATTATCTTTACCACTCCTGCCTGTGACAAATCCAATCTGGTCCAGATGTACCAGTTCCGCTATTACTCTCCTGTAGGTTGATCACCAGGCAGAATTCTCCTGTCTGTTCCTTGACCAAGAAAATGGAGTTTAGGAAACTGACTGGTCCTGTGGTGCGTTGGATTGCACCCTTCCCAAGGAGACTGCGTAACCAGTCTCTGCTCATCTGGGATCTTGTACAAGGACTGGAGGGCTTTTTCCGCAAAAGGAGTGGATATAAATTCAATCAGATAACCTCTTACTCTCTGGAGGACCAAAGGGTCTGACGTAATCCACTCGCAGTTATGGGAAAAACAGGAGATCCTGCCCACCACCTATGGAAGGGAAAAAGGCGATAAAACATCGGTACTCACCTGCATTGGAGTTGCCCCTGGGGAGACTAGAAGCTTCTCTGTCCCTGCCTCCTCTTCTCAGGAGGGAGGAGCGTTGATGGAAGGATCCCCGATAAGAACTGGACGCCTCAGTGTAATCTCTGGAGCCTTCTTAACAGGGCCGGTCCAAGACATATTGCTACCTGGGGCGAAGTTTGAAATGCCGCCCCCCCCTTGCCGACGCAACTGCTCATTATCTACCCTTCCTCTCCCTACCTTCTCATTATCTACCCCCTCCCTCCCTATTATCTACCCTATCCCCCCCCTCTTTGTACTTCAATTACCTTCCAGCAGTCCTGCGGCGAGAGTCTCCCTGCTCTGCCGTGGTGCGTGCTGCTTCACTGCTGAGCACCTTCTTAATAAGAGCAGTTGGAGACATGGTCCCTGCTGTCGTCTGGCTCTGGAGGAAAAACAGGTGTTGGTTGAAACACTGAGGTTGAACTCTGAGGTCACTGCCACTTTGACATCTTAGTGTGTATTCACAAAATGGACAAAAAAAAGAAAAGAAAAAAAAACATTTGCTGCTCATTTGCTTAGGATTTTTTTTACACATTTAAATTACGTAATTTTCTGACTCCTTATGGTTCTACAATGAGGATAATTGATTGCTCTAGGGAGATTAGGATATAGGCAGATATTGTGGTTCAAATAATACAAGGGGGCATTTTTGTTATAAAAATACAGTTTAATAATAAACATAATTTAAAACATTTTATGTACCTGAACTTTGCTGCCCTTAAGTGAGTGGAGTGGGAGCAGTGGCATAACTACAGCCACTTGTTCCTGTCTCCTCATCCCTGCCGCCTCAAAATTCTTCAGAAAGAGCCATTTTGACCTGGACTGCGCGAGGAGACAGGAGCAAGTGGGGGCATAGCCGAAAAGCCAGAAAAACAACATTTAATGCTGTCAAAAAAAACTGGCCAAAGTTTCTTATGTCTTGGTTCTTGAGATATTAGATGCAAAATTAGATAAAGATGGGAAAAGATGCCCAATTCACAAGAAAAACACACTTTTTAAGTGTGGAAAAGTAAGGTGGGAGTATTTCTTTTAGGTTGCTCTTTGCAAGCCAGTTAGTTACATATTGTATTGAAAAAGACATAAAAAACAATACTTAGCTGCAACAGTATTACTTATTGTGTTATTTTTGTGACTTTTTTCTTCTTTTCTTTTGCTGATTTGTGTTTCAGCATGTGAGAAGAGTGAGAAACATTGCTTGTCACTCTCCTCCCTGCGATCCCCCTTTGATCTCTATGCAAGTCAGTGTCTGTGATCAGTGCCTCATCGGAGCAATCTGATATCCCAGCAGGGTCTAGACAGCTAGGGTCTAGGGGATATCCTGTCCTCTGACGACCTTCCGGGTGATGTCAGCGAGTGACGCGACCTGGAAGGGAATGTCTGATCGCGTGATAGTAACAGTTTTCCGGCATTTCAGGATATCGGGCAGCAGAAAACCAGCGTCAGTCTGAACTCCCGTCTAGCGACAGGGATGTGTTCTTGCCGCTGCAAGAAGGTCAGAAAGTACCAGTACGTCCATAGGGGTTTCTTGAGATACCTTTTATGGACGTACTGGTACATCTTTAGGGGACTGAAGGGGTTAAGGTAACTGACCAGCACCATAGAATAGAGGGCCATCTGGGGCCACAGAACAGAAGCCACCTAGATACACATGATGCCCCTGGAAGATTCTAGAAAGCCACATCCACAAACTTTGAAGCCTCAGCTGTGCTGTTTGCAAGAACGTGCATGGGTAGCCCTGGATGGATCCAGGGATCCTTACGTCTGAGACAAGTGGCTCTTTGAAAAGACTGTTCTGGGGGGTTTCCCAATCCCTGCTGAGTTGTGAGTTAATCAGCTAGAGGAGTGATAAATACTTGCTGTGATATTGATTAATTGCTTAACTCGTTTTGCACACACACATATATACATACATATAAGTTTACACACATAACTATTTTCTATCTGCTGTAGTAAGAGTTCTATATAACATTTTTGCTTGATCAAATTGCTGTGTGTTATGCTGTCATTCCGTATCCTCATTGATTGGGCAAAACATTGCAGGAGCTGGGTCTTGACATGCCCTGCTCCCCATCCATTTCCCCTTTAAATGGGGTTGTTTCCTGTAATGTCAGCAGGGACGCTCACCAAGGTCAGCAGGAGCACCCACTGACATCAGTGGGCAGTACTTGCCGCACCCCGCAAGGGAAGGCTCCGGGTAGCGTAGCTAAGAAGTTCCTATGTATGGACATCTAGTGCAAAATAGTAAATTGTA
Organism: Spea multiplicata; assembly: GCA_009364415.1. NCBI lineage: Eukaryota > Metazoa > Chordata > Amphibia > Anura > Pelobatidae > Spea > Spea multiplicata. Next base: position 8,309 of record VKOC01017426.1, on the reverse strand, counting down.
GTGGCTGAAGGCAAGAGAGATTGGAGATACGTAGGCTCCATCTGCAAAGAAAACATCAAAAGAAGGTTTGACAATTCAGACACAAAGTAAACATACAGATACTGATCAGGATTTACACTAAAACAGTGAAAAAAAAAAAGAGACAGCAGGCTTATTAGGATCTTTCAAGGAATGTAAAGGTTTGAAAGTCCCATTAGATTTATTTGGCAATGTTTCAAAATTAGCAGCTAATATCCCAAATTCACAAATGTTAGTTAAAGCAGTTCTGCATGAGGAAGTGGTCTGGATTTACCCCACAGTATTGCGAAAGACTGTTTAGTAGTGTGACGGAACCCTCCATTACTGGGGCCCCTGGAAAGACCTGAGAGCCAGCCTCCTCCCTATTGACTATGGGCCCAGGCCTTGTAAAGACTGTGTAGGTACAGGGGGTCAGTTTCTACTAATTTTCCACTTGTACAGGTTTTACCATATGCCCTAAATATCGTATTTGCTCGATTATAAGACAAGGTTTTTTCAGAGCAAATGCTCTGAAAAATACCCCTCATCTTATAATCGGGTCGTCTTATAATCAGACCTCAAATAGGTCTGACTATTAGACTAAGATCCAGATCCCCCGCAACGCTGCAGGGGACCTGGATCCTCCTGTCTCCCCCCCCCCCCAACTTACCGGTGCTTCTGAGTACCCGGTGTGTTGCCGGCGCAGCGTATAGACGTCTATGCGATTTGCGTAGAGAACTTCTGCTGCAGCCGGAAGGAGGTGTGGTGTCTGCTTCCATCGCTCAGACCTTCCCCGGCTGTCAGAGATCAGAGTTCCCCTGATCTCCTACACGTCTATACGCTGCCCGGACAACACACCAGGAATCAGAAGCATCGGTAAGTTTTTTTTGGGGGGGGTTAAATGGAGGCATAAGGCTTCTGCTGTAGGCAGAGTGCTCTATGAAATGCCTTTTAACCCCATTAATGCCACTCTGCCTCCAGAAATGCCTTTTAACCCTCTATACACCACTCTGCCTCCTAAAATGCCTTATACCTCCCTATATGCCACACCCAGAGTGGCATATGGGGGTATAAGGCATTTCTGGAGGCAGAGTGGCACATAGGGGGTCAAAAGGCATATCATGGGGCACAGTGGCATATAGAGGGTTAAAGGGCATATCATAGGGCACAGTGGCATATAGGGGGTTTAAGGCATTTATGGGGCAGAGTGACAAGCCTGGGGGCGGATGTGCATAACTGGGGGGCAGGTTGGAAAATAAAAGGAATTAACAAAATATTTTTCTCAATCATAGCTTTTATTAAAAAAAATAGTTTACATAGTTTACATGAATTTACATTTACCGGTAAAACTTTTTTTCTATAGGGTCGTCTTATATTCAGGCTTTTTGGTTTTTTCCTGAATTAATATTCAGATTTTGGGGGGTGGTCTTATAATCGAGCAAATATGGTATTAGAGGCTCTGAGGACTGTGGAACCCTGATATTGATTTGGGATTGGTCCTGTACTTTGCCAACACAGATCATGTTATGCAATTACTTTTCCCTGTGTCTCCCCATGTTTTCAGCTACCCCCAGAAGTATATTGTCTCATCACTTGCTGAGGGGATTATGTCTGGCAGACAGCCAGGATGCAACCAGGGTGACAAACCATTGTTTCAGTTAATCTGTTTAATGTCTGACCCCTCATGGTGCACTAAAATTTTGTTTAAATCAGTCTTTCCCCATTCCATTGTATTCCACTATGTTGTGAATAAACAGTTATTGCACTTCACCCTGCATTAAGCTTCGGCAAGTGATTTGGGCGACTGGAGAGTGTGCCCGTATACAGTTCTTGTAAGAGCTAGAAAGCAGCTATTGGCGGAGGTACCCAGTCGGGGTACAGGGTGTCCCGTAACAAGTAGCTTTAGACAGGAAGCAAAGTTTTTAAACAACTGTATAAAAAGTTATTATCCACTAACTCTGTAAATCTTAGACAAAAATAATGAAATAAGAGTTCCAGTTCCAGTAACTAGCCTAACTAGAAAAAAGTGATAGTGATATGGGTACAGAAAAGATAGCCATGCAACAACAGGCAGCAAATAGGGTCATCAAGGAATTATAAAGCTTGAATCTGTTAAGGAGATTATTAGGGCAGGGGTTCAGATCTGTCATGTAATAGAATTCTTCTTTCCATCTTTCATCCTATTATAAGAATCTAAATTACTCAGCATCTAGTTATCTTTCTCTGGCTCTGCATTGTTTATGTAGAAGCAAGGGGGGCAGTGGCGTCTCCAGCTTTCATATTTAGGGGGCATATGGGGGGACAGGGACCAAAGTAGGGGGCAATTATAAAACGCTACATATACACTATATATTTTATATATTTATATATATATATATGTGTGTGTGTGTGTGTGTTAGACATCCATTTTTAATTGTATAATATGTACTTATCTCTTGACCTTGATTGAAATATGATTTCAAAATAACAGCTGAACTGGCAGTTATTTTTCGTTCTTTAATATTAGACCCTGCCGCCAATATATACTAATATTATACCCTGCTGCCGATATATATAAATATTAGACCCTGCTGCTAATATATATAAATATTATACCCTGTTGCCGATATATACAAATATTATACCCTGCTGCCGATATATATTACTATTGCACCATGCCGATAATATATATAAATATTAGCCCCTGCTTCCGATTATATATATATAAATATTAGCCCCTGCAGCCAATATATATAAATATTAGCCCCTGCAGCCAATATTATATTAGACCCTGGAAATATAGCATTGCAGGTATAGATCAACAGAATACACAAACCCAGCATTGCAGGTATAGATCAACTGGAAATCACAAGTAAACTCAGCACTGAAGGAATAGGTCAAATAAACAACACATGTAATTCACATATAGATATGGTATAAGATAAGGTATAGATCAGGTATAGGACCACTGATAATCTCCCTCAATCGAGGGCTTCACGCAAGATCTCACCCTGTATCTGCATGGAGGAATGGTCCAAAATACCAGCAGCAGTGTGTGAAAACCTTGTGAAGACTTACAGAAAATGTTTGACCTCTGTCATTGCCAACAAAGGGTATATAACAAAGTATATTGCACCATAATTTGCAAATAAATTCTTTAAAAATCAGACAATGTGATTTATGGACTTTGTTGTCTCATTCTGTCTCTCATAGTTGAAGTGTACCTATGGTGAAAATTACATCATCTTTGTAAGTGGGAGAACTTGCACAATTGGTGGCTGACTAAATACTTTTTTGCCCCACTTTGTATATATATATATATATATATATATATATATATATATAGCCACTATTGCTAACATAAATAGCTATTCAGCCAATCACATGGCAGCAACTCAATGCATTTAGGCATGTAGATATGGTTAAGACAACTTGATGAAGTTCAAACTGAGCATCAGAATGGGGAAGAAAGGAGATTTAAGTGACTTTGAACGTGGTATGGTTTTTGGTGCCGGACGGGGTGGTCTGAGAATTTCAGAAACTGCTGATCTACTAGAATTTTCATGCACAACCATATCTAGAATTTACAGAGAATGGCTTGAAAAAATATCCAGTGAGTGGCAGTTGCGTGGACGAAAATGCCTTGTTGATGTCAGAGGTCAGAGGAGAATGGGCAGACTGGTTCTAGATGACAAAAAGGCAATAGTAACTTAAATAACCACTAGACTAGGGCACCAGGGGGCTCTTTGTGTTCATCTTCGGGGGGAAAAACCCTTCGTATTCCGCGAATATTCACCCGTTCCTGTCTTCTTTTAGGGCGAATATTCGTGGACATTCTTCCTTTTCTCCAGGCTGCGTAGCAGGGGTTGATACGGAGTTAAGAACACATCGGAGCAGCAGCAGCAGATGCGTTCGCGCCGCGAAGGTACGTGTGTGCAACTCTATTGGTCGCCGGAAGGGGGCTGGTCGGCATCAACAAATGAATTGCAGAACTGCAGTATGCACTTCATTCGTTGATGGCAGGCGAGCCCCCTGCCGAAACGACCAATAGAGTTGCACACACGTACCTTCATGGTGCTATCCGAGGTGTACACAATACACATTGCCCGAAACCGAGGGCCAAGTTCCTCCGAGCAGTTGTCTGAGACCTAGACAAATGCTCCAAGGAACTTGACCTCCTTTTTATCATACACAGTCACACATCCAGAGATGTTTAATAAAAGGATAGGGATTATTATACATTTTTAAATCGATTGTAGACCACTTTTAACCCCTTAAGGACAATGGGCGGTCCCTGAACCCATTGAAAACAATGCATTTTGAGCATTGTCATTAAGGGGTTAAATACATGCCTAACATTTGCTACCTATTTACAATGGCATACTTTGCAACAACCCAACTTTTACTGGACAGGACTGGAAAAAAGCAGGACTGTCCACCAAAATCTTGGGTGTGTTGGCAGGTATGCGGATGGAAAAATGTTGGACAAGAACTAAAAAATAGCTTAGGGTTAATGTACGGTTATGTTTAAGATTAGTAGCAGTGCACTGGTTTGGTTAAAGATGTATTATGTCTAAATAATAATAATTTAATTTTAATGTTTTTTTTAAAAAAAAAATAGGGGTTTATTTAAATGTATTTTAAAGTTAGATTTATTATTTAGTACTTGATTATATTTATTAAATGTTTATAGTAGCGTTACCTACCGAGCTATAACTACCTTTGTGTATTTGCATTTTGCATACCTAGTTTAGCTAAATTAGATGGGACAGGACTGGAAAAAAGCAGGACTGTCCCTGAAAAAGTTGGGTCTGTTGGCAGGTATGTGGATGGAAAAATGTTATAGGGTGAAGTGTGAGTTATAGCATTAATGCCCGTGAGTGTAGAAGTGAAGGCCAGGGCAAATAACTGGAGGAAAGGTCCTTGTGATTTGTGAATTGTACGTGTGTGTGTTATGTGTTATGCCACTGTGTTATATGTGTTATGTTTGGTGGGTTGTGTATCAGACGGAAAAAATGAAATGGAAATGGAAGAGGCGAATGAGTGGGCAATTGGCGACCCACTCACCAGTTTCACCCCTGGGCAAAGCATCCAAACACTGTCAGTACTTGACGTTTGGCAGCGGACACAAGACCCTAGCGTAAATTGGCTACACTGGCAGAGGTAGCAGACGTTGCCACAACGCAAACAGAGGCAGCCAGGAGGAGAAACTACCCTTACCATTAGGGACATTTGAGGCATGACACTAGCCGGGAAGTGACCTGGCAGAGAAGAGACGCTGGCACCACCACCAGCAGCAGCATTGGGAAAGGCGAATGAGTGAGCAATTGACGACCCGCTCATCTGTTTCACCCCAGAGCAAAGCATCCAAAGACTGTCAGTCCTAGGCGTTAGGGAGTGGACTTACAGAACTCAGACACTATACCCTAGCGTAAATTGGCTACACCGGCGGAGGTAGCAGACGATGCCACACCGCAAGAGAAAGAAAATTAACTTTCCAAGCTAAGAGCTGGGTAACCCAACTTGGGCAGATTGAATTTAAAAAAGGCAATCTGCTCCATCAGATGAGGTACCATGCATGAGCGCTGTGGACTCCAGTATGTTTCCAGTCATAGAAAACACGCGCTTACTTTGAACAGTGGTTGGCGGACATGATAGTAGCTGCTGCGCAACCCATGAGAGTGCAGGCCACACACTCTTCTTTTCATCCCAGTAGCTAAGAGGATCAACATTAGGTGCAGAGGGAACTTCACAGAGGTAAAGTTTGACCATTTCAGCAGCACTACTCTCCTTTCTGGTGCTAACTCTGTCAGATGGTCCAACTATACTCCAAAGTGCCTCTTCCCAAAATGCAGCTGCTCCACTCAGCTGTATTGTGCTGCTTGTGGCACTGCTGCTGATGCTGCTGCTAGGAGTAACAGACAACATCATCTCTTCCTCCTCCTGCACCTCTCCCTCCTCGGACAGCATTCCCATTTTATGCTGCCAGTCACGCACCTTTTGAACCAATTGCTCCCGGTAGCTACTGAGAACATTGAATTTCATTGCTAGCTTTCCCTTAATTCTTGGAAAGCAAAGGCACACTTGCATCATTTCGGGACTTTCTTCCATGCCTTTGCGAAGGTGTACTTTTAGCAGATCCTTCAGCTTCCTGACTATGGCTGCTATGCCAGGATGTAGAGTGCCACCTTGAACAGCCTCACGGTTTTCAAGAAACACATCCATCTTGCTGCCTAGATGGGAGAACACTGGGATTACCTGGGCCAGACTGGCAGTGTTTGACCTTAAATTTTCACTGGCATCCCTGAATGGTTTAAGGACTGCGACTAGCTGGCGATCACTGTCCAATCCTCCCTATTCAATGGAGATGTAATCAAAATATTATGCTCTGAGGCAAGATTATGGATTACCCTCTGCTGCTCCAAAATCCTCCCCAGCATCTCTAAAGTGGAGTTCCACCGCGTACTGACATCCTGTCATAGGGAGTGTACGGGAAGACCTGACCTCTCTTGCTCTTCCCTCAAAAGTTGGCTAGCCTTAACACTATGGTGAAAGTGCCCAGCGATCTTTCTGCAGCGGGACAGAACTACTGCTGCTACATTAGTTCCTTTTGACATTGCTGCCTTCACTACAAGATGGATGACGTGGGCTGCACAGAGCACACCAACAATATGACCATCTTGCAGCGCTTTCACCATATTGGCACCTCCGTCAGTTACCACAAAACCAACTTCAACATTGGTGCCTGCCTCTGCTCCCACCCAAAGGCTAAACATTTTCCTCATTGCATGCAGAATATTTTGGGAAGTGTACTTTTCATCCATCACTTCTGCATGGAGAAGGAATGATCGGTAGCCTGCAGCAGCTTCCTTAGGCACACCGGGCAGCCACCAGTGTTCTGTCAAAAAAAGAAAGGCATGCTGCCCGTTAGGTGCACTCCACAAATCTGTTGTGAAATGAACAGACTGACCAGCAGCCTTGAAAAGCTCCTCTTTCACTGCTGAAACACAGGAGCGATACAATGAGGGGACAATGTTCCTACTGAAAGTGGAACGTGACGGAACTGTGTATTGTGGAGCCACAGCCGCCATCAATTGTTTGAAAGGCTCCCCTTCAATCATGGAGAAGGATGCCCCTCCAACAGCAATGAACTGACCAATAAGTCGCGTTACTTTATTGGCCTGCTGTTTGGGCATTGACCTTTTGGATTGGAATGCCACAAATTGTTCCAGGGTGGGCTGGACATGCAGTGCTCCAACCTGCCTTGGTCTCTGGCTGCCAGCACTAGCTGCTGCTGGTTTTTCCACTCTCTCTGGAGATGGTACTAGTTGTTGTTGTAGTACCACGGCCACCAGCTATGCTGCCTGCACTACATTTTACTTCTACATCTTTCCCCAATAGCATAGCGTTGTGTTGAGTGCTGAGGTGATGCTTCATGCTAGCACTGGTAAAATGGCCAGACACTTTCCCTCTGCTTATTAGCTTCCCACAATGTTTGCACTTTCCATAGCGCCCTTCTTCAACATTTTCAAAATGCTCCCAAATTGGGGCGCGCATAGCCTTGGAGTGTGCCTTGGGTGCTGCTTCTACTGCTCGGGGTGGATGAACAGCGGCAGAAGTAGTGGTGGTGGCACTGGTGGTACTACCAGTACTGGTCATAGTGGGACTGCTAATTGTTTTAACTCTACCAGATTTGGTAGGTTTTGCTGTTGGTGGTGGTGATGAACGTAGCTGAGAAGGTGGAGGCTCAGGGGAAAATTGTGCACTAGTCATTTGTACACTGTTCCCTGAGGAATCTGATTCCCGACCACTCATCTCCTCTTCTTCCTCTGGCTCATAGTCTAGTTCTTCATTAGCCAGATCAAATGGAATTTCTGCTAGACTGGAGCTAAGACTGATATTGTGACTAGTAGTAGTGCGAGCAGGAAGAACAGACTCTGCACTTGGCCTCTCAGTATCAGGCTCCTCTGGTACCTCGCTAGGTGGAGTTCCACTATGTGTAGCCCTCTCTCTAACAGTCTTTACAAAAATATTGTAAGGACTTGGTGGCTTGCTAGAGGTACTAGGAGGACATGGCGTGGCGGTACCGGTGAGAACAGTAGGCGCAGCACTAGTGGTGGCAGAGGTGGTGGTGGTGGTTTTCCCTACGGAGGAATGAGATCAATTTGGTTTGGGAAAACCCCTCTGAGTCTTGCTGATAATTTGGCTCTGCTTGGTACCTTGCATGTTGCTTGTAGATGGGGAAGATGCTGCTTGGGCCAAAAGGCACTTCTTTTTACTCAGTGGGCTAGTAGAAGTACTAGTTGTGCTACCCTTTAACTTTGAACGTGCTT